>JAEANM010026697.1:0-10684 GCA_017656035.1 Myanophis thanlyinensis | reverse complement strand
TACCGCCATTGTAAGCCGCCATCATTTTTGCGCTGACTGTAGCACTACAAAGAGACATTCAAGATGATGCCCTCTGATTGGATAACAACTGGGTCAAGCTGTCATTTGGCCACAAAAATGAAGTTTATTACACTTTCCTAAACAAGTTGCCCACCTTCAAAAACATGGAGCTCAACAGGCCTTTATGTCTTCATCAATTTGAGAAAATGGAGGCTTGTATATGTGCGTATGAGCATGCAATTAAACCCCCTTCCCCCAAGATGGCTGGTGCAGTTGGTACTAAAATGCCATACCTCCTCCACTTCAACTGGGCCAGTCTTGAAATTTCAACTCAATCCCCCTCCCCTCCAGAAAAAGGATGCAAGTTCACCCCCCTAAAAAATGTTAGGAGTACTGACAAACCCACCCCTTCCATTCCCACATCCTTTTCATTTATCTTGTCAAAACATGTAGGATGCTGAAGGCCTTCTACAGCTTTCCTCCTTTCTGATCTGGATATACATCCATCTACCTTTTATATTAAATTTGGAAATACATGAACAACTTCCACAGAGTTGAACAGGTCAAGAGACATCAAGTTAGCAGAAATGAAAGTTTGCAAAATTAATAAAGGTAAGAAAATTAGGAAAGAAGGAAGAATGGGACTGACAATTAAAAATGAAGGGGGAAAACAGAACAAAGGAAATAAACTAAAGATTTAAAATTTGGAAGTAAAATAAGGCAATTTAAATTATCAATGAAGAACATAAGGTTGCAAGAAGTTGATAGAGAAGATTAAGGGAAAAGCTAGTGGTGGAAAATAGAACAGTGAAAGAACAAGCGAGAAAACAAGACTGCAAAAAGGAATGTGAAGCAATCAGGTAAAAGTGATTTTTAAAAATTATTGTAAAGAATAAAGAGCATAAACGGAAAAGAAGGAAACTATAGAAAAACAAGGAAAATGGATTTGAAATGAATGGATTTGAAATATTTAAAAGTAATAGAATGCAGTGGCAAGAAAAGAGGCCAAATTCTATAAGACAAATTACCCTTTTAAACAGGTAACAGGTAAAACTGTTAAGCAGTTGAAGAAAGTTGGAAAATGTCAAAATAAAAAAGCGGGAAACAGAACACTTTCAGAAAGGAGAAAACATTAAAGGGTGCAAAAAAATAAGAGGAAATAATTTCTTGCTTTAAGAAAAAAAGAGAAAAGGGAAGCAAAAGCATAGGTACAGACAGCCTACTAAACAAAGATGAACAATATACTCAATGGCTGAAAAGACAAACTTTTTTAAAGCAAAGGGAAAGCCTGCTGTAGTTGAGTATGTGTAAAAGACAGGCACTAAATAATCAAAATGGGAAACAGAGAGGAGGAGAAAAAGGAAAAACCGCTCTTGAATTAAAGGTGAAGAAAGGCTGATAAGAAGAAAGACAAGGGGAGTTGAAATTTCCTGGGGGGGAAAAAAAAATAAAAATATAGAGGAGGATTTGAAGTGCAGGGGGAAAACTTGTACGTTAAAAGGGTTGGAAGAGTAGCCTGAAAACCGGAAAAGGAGAATGAATGGAAAGCTTGGAAGGAGGCTGGCAAAGAGAGAAGAAAAGAAACTGACAGCGCTGGGGGGGGGCGGGAGAGAGGTGGAGGAGACCGAACAGGTGACAAAAAGGAAGGAATGGGATGGAAGAGACCGAGAAAGGAGTGACAAGAAAAGCCGGCAGCAGAAAGAGGAAGCGCCCAGGGGACGCTCCGGAGACTCCTCAGCCCAGTCCCTCCCCCCCGAGCCTTTTTCTAGACCCGTCTCCCTTGGGCTAGGTGGGCTCTCTTGCCTGACAGCCTGACCCAGCGCTTGTAGAGAGGGGGGAGGGCGGGGGGGGGAAGGCGAGGCGAGGAGAGCGCGGGAGGGGGGGGCGAGGCGCGCGCGCGCGGGAGAGGCGGTCGGTTGAAGTAGCAGCCCGTTGCCTTCGTCACCGGCGGCGTCTACAGACCCCCCCCACACACACACGGCGGAGAAGCCACAGGCGGGATGAGGATGGAGATGGAGGAGGAAAGGAAATGGGCGGGGGGGGAGTGGGAAGCGCCTCAGCCGGGTCCCTCCTGAGGGGGGGGGCGCGGGAGGGATGAGGAGAGAGGCGGGGGGGTCACTCAGGGCCCACAGCGCCGCCCCACGTAGTCGCAGACGGCGCCCCCCCCACGCCTCCTCCACTGGCAGCCGTGGCCGCCTCCTCGTCTTCCTCCGTCGTCCCCTCGGGCCGCCGGACCGGCCGCCGCGACTCCTCGCCGCCGCCACCTCCTTCTCCTCGCGGGAGCCCCAGAGCGGAGCGTAGAGCGAAAGAGCGGCGGGGACGCGCATGCGCGCGCCCCGCCGCCCTTCGCTTAACTCTCCCTCTCCCCCCCCCGCTTCTCTTCGCCTTTCCCATCACTCGGACGGCGCGCGCACGCGCGCGCGCGGGGGCATTCGCGCTTGGGGCGCGCTCGCGCATCCCACCCACCCCCCGTCCCTCCTGCACACACACAACGTGTCCTTCCAGCCAATAGGAAACATCGCTTGGAAGGCTGCGCCGGAGCCGTCTCGTCCAATCCCAAAGAAGCGGTTCAACCCACACAGCGGGACTCGGCTTCGACGGCTCTCAGTGCACGAAAAGGATCAAAGGCGAGGGGCGGGGGGAAGAGCCTCCGCCTTCCAGCCAATCAAACGCGTCCTTCTCCGTTCTCGGTCCCACCCTCCGCGTTCTTTTTGCCAACGAGACCCCGCGAGACTCTCTCACCTCACGCAACCCTCACCTAGATTTTTAGTTCGCGGAATGCAAAAGGAGAAAATGGGCGGGCCGCTGAAGATTGATTAGTTGGTCCCGCCTCGATTTGAAGGTTTAGAACCAATCAGAATACAGAGACTCTGTAACCGAGACCAATAGGGCCTTGGAAATGTTTTATTTTATTTCAATGTCTCGGGCACCAAAGGTCAAGCCCCTGCCACGGGCTTCATTTTAAAGGGACCAAGAATTAAATACTTAATAAGGGAGCGCCTCTATGTGACCCTGAGTGTTGCCAATCACAGGAATAAGAGGCGGGGTTAGCTGAGGACATTGCCGCCAAGGTGGGAAGAGCGAAGCTGGGATTCCTTCGCCGGTTTCGCTTGCGCATTGGCGGTTGACGGAGAGGGGCGGAGCTAAGCGGGAGCTGTGAAGAAAGGCTTGGCAAGGAGGAGGATCTCAGTAAGGAAGCATATATCTTACATCAGTTTTTTTTAAGCTTATTTTTCTTTGGACACTTTCCACTCTTAAAAATTGTGGAGGAGCCAAAAAGAGCTTTTATTTATATGGCTTATCTTTATTGATAAACGGAACTACCAGAGAAGTGGAATAGAGCTCTTGTGGTTGATATCTTCAAAAATGGGGAAAAAAGTAGATCTAGGAAAATACACCTAAAAGCAAACAAAGTTACAACCAGAAGCTGACATGGGTTAGTCAAAAACAGATCATGCCAAACAAAATTTCTTTCTTTCTTTAACAAAGTGACTAAACTAATGGGACAGCGAAATTCAGTGGACATAGTATACTTGGATTTCAATAAGGCATAATAACTTACTTTTTGATAAGGTAGAAAAATGTGGGAAAGACAGCATCACCACCAGATGGTTCTATAACTGGCAGACAAACCGTACGCAAGGAGTAGTCCTTAATGGAACTACGTCTACATAGAGGGAAGTAAGCAGTGGGGTACCACAAGCTTCCTTCTGAGGCCCAGTATTCGTCAACAGCTTCATAAGTGATTTAGATAAGGGAAGAGAAGGGGAGCTCATCAGATTTGCAAAGGACAGTAAACTGACAAAAATAGTTCACACCCTAGAAAATAGGCTAAAGATCCAGATGATCTCAACAGATTTGAACATGGGGCCCTATTTAACAAAATTAAATTCAATGTAGAAAAAAACTAAGGTTTTACACTTGGGCAAAAAATCCCCAAATGTACTGGTATAGATTAGGTGAAACCTAATAGCAGTAACTAAGAGGGATGTTGGTGTCCTACCTAGTGGACAATCTCATAAATATGAGCCAGCAGTCTGGGGCAGCAGACAAATAAACCCAATGCAATCCTTGGTTGCATTAACAGAGGGATAGAATTCAGGATCACATGAATTAGTATCACTTTATAAAGCCTTAGTAAGATCACACTTGGAATATTTCATCAAGTTTTGGTCAGCGTATTATAATCAAAGAGCCTGGAAACAGTACAGAAAAGAGCAACAAAGATGATTAGGGGCCTGGAGGCTAAAACATGAAAAACAGTTGCAGAAATTAGGTATGTTTAGTCTAGTGAAAAAAAGGACTAGGGGAGATATGATAGCAGTCTTCCAATATTTGACAGGCTGCCACAAAGAAGAGGGATCGTCCTATTTTCCAAAGCACCAGAACACAAGATGAGAAATAATGGATGGGAACCGATCAAGGAGAGAAGCAGCCTAGAACTAAGGAGAAATTTCCTAATAATGAGAACAATTAACCAGTGGAAGACTTCCCTTCTAAAGTTGTGGGTGCTCCCTCACTGGAGGCTTTTTAAAAAAAAGACTGGATGTCCACTTCTTTCTAGAATAATATAGGGTCTCCTGCTGATGTCAGGCCGATTGGTGTGTGGTTTCCTGGATCTGTTCCCCTCACTTTTTTTTTTTTTAAAGATGGGAACCACATCGGCTTTTTTCATGTCCTCTGGTAGAGATCACATCTGCCAGCTCCTTCAGAACTCTGGGATGTAATCCATCAGGTCCTGGTTGATTCAAACTCATCTAGAGCTGACAGGTGTTCTCTTACTCTTGCTTATTTTAATTTGTATTCCTAAACTGTCTTTTACAGCTATATTTTGGAAGGTTGTATCATGTTTTCTCTTTGCGTAAAGAAAAATGCAAAGAATGAATTAAGCCGCTTTCCTTTCTCCTTACTGCCCATTACTTCCTTGCCTTCTTCTCCTATCAGTGGACCGATTCTTCCCTGACTCTCTTCTTTTTGTGTATGTTGAAAGAAACTTTTTTTTTTCTTGTTTTGGACATTTGTTGCAGGTCTTGCCTCACCCTGAACATTAGCTTTCCTGACTTAATCTTTGCAAGTTCAGGCTATTTGTATGCACTTTGATTTTAACAGGGGGAAAAAATTGCACTTTATATTGAAAAAGTAAAAGAGTACAGTTGTCTTCATTGGCATAACAAAGGATAGGGCTGCTTAACAAAGGAAAAGACTGCTCTCCCCCCCCCCCCCAATAAAACAGGAATTTGAGAATTGCTAAAAGGGGTATCAGACTTCTTGCAGGAAATCTCAGCTTGTTTTTTAGGTGATGCTGGATAGTTTGCGCTTAACTCTCTATACCCTGCCTTAAAAAAAGTCATCCCTATCTCCTTCCTGTCTTAAATTGCTCCATACTTGTCCCTTTCCTCTCTGCCTTCTTGTCTTTTGCCTGCCATTCTGTCCTCAGCCAGGCTTCCTAGCTGTCCCCAGCTGCTTCCAGCTGTTGCCTCTTCACCGCCATGTTGCCTCTAGCTGCTGGTTGGTTGCTCCACCACTCCACCACTATTGTCACGCTACCCCAGTTGCTGGCCCGCGTCACTGGCTCCAGCCGCCTCACAGTCTCCAGCCACTTCATTGGTCTGCCACTGCCACACTGTCCCCAGCTGCCAGCCTGCCTTGCTGCCTCCACTGCCTCACCAGTCCACTGCTGTCGCATTGCCTCTAGTTGCCTCACCCATCCAATGCTTCCTCCATCTGCTTCACCCGATCTGTTGCTCCACTCATCCGCCATGCTGTCTCCAGGTGCTTCAGCGCTCTGCAAAGTCTGAAGCATAATTCTTCCTCAAAGTTTCCTTTCATTAAAAAAAGATCATGAAGTAAGTATGGAATCAATCTCCTGTTCTGACCCAGGCTTAACAGAATCACGAAACAGGCTTTTGGCCCCAAAAAAACCTTCTTTTTTATATTTGGTTACTGTGGATTCTTCTCATTCACATCCAGAAAAGTCCTGGCCATAAACCTTTCATGGTTTTATTGCAAAAACAGACCTTATCAGTCCTTGGATAGTTGCCAGGCTGAGTTTCCAGTCGAAATACTTGGCAAGGAGTCTCTGTACGGCACAAACTCAGATAAGCAAATCTTCACAATAATGAACGAAACCTCCCAGGAAAGGAATCTGGCGTAGAGTTGCGTATTGCTCTCCCTAGAGAAGCAAGTGCTTTGTGTCGATCTTGAGCACCTAGCATCCTATCCCAGCCATGGTCTTCCTCTATTGTGTCCAGGTCACACTTTGCCATTTTCATTGTATTCTGAAGGGTTTGTGCTGCCACACAGGACAGCAAGGCTGTAGATGTCCTTGGTTCTTGAGCACTTGGGACTGTCATTTCTCATGTCTGCATGAGCTTCTATAGATGGCTGTAATACTTCTGAATTCAGTAAGCTGCCCATGATGGTATCTTAACTGAAAGGGAAAAAAAGGCAGGATCACAAGACTGCAGATGTCCTTGTTCTTGGGCACGGGGACTGTCATTTCCCTGCTTCTGCAATCAGCCTGAAACAAAGCAGCAATCGCACTATGGCCCTCACTGCTACCTGGTATATATCACAAGAAAATAATATATATTCATCCATGTTGGGTCAAGGGTGGGAAAGGGGAATAATAGTGAGGGGAGATCAAAATGAAATGCAAGAATTGGAATTTATTTCTTAACAAGCGATCTGTAATATTGCATGGCATCAGCCAGCCATTGTTGTGGGTGATCAGAAGGAAGCTTGTCTGTCCTCATTATTGTTATATCACCATTATAATGTTTGAAAGGGCATTTGCTCAGGATGCTTCAAATCCCTGGTGAGGATTGATTGATTATGTGCCATCAAGTTGTTTCCCACGCCTAGCGACCGCATAGATTTTTCTCCGTCCCCTTGCAAGGGAATGCCTAGAAAGATTGGCTGGATTTACATTTGGTTCACTGCCCTAATGTGATTTGCTTGGTTTTAGTTTCCTCTCTCAACCTAAGAAAAGGATCCTGTTGGATCAGGTCCTAACCAGCACCTTCTTCTTCTCCGAAGTCTTTTGCAAAGGCACAGAAAAGGAGTCACAGATAGCAAGGCAAAAAAATAATAATAATTAAGAGACAAGAGAAAGAAACACAACTGCAACTAATTTTCATCAATTCCACGCCAGATCTCTACATACAGGAGGTTGTCCTCAACATACGACCACAATGGAGCCCAAAATTTCTATCGTTAAGCAAGGTAGTCCTTAAGTAAGTTTCCCCCATTTTATGACCATTTTTTGCCATAGTTGTTAAGGGAACTACTGCAGTTGTTAAGTGAGTCATGCGGTTATGGGGTGAATCTGGCTTTCCCCATTGACTGTTTGCCAGAAGCTGATTGGCGAGGTTACAAATGGCGATCACATGACCCCCGGGACAGTGCATATACATGCCAGTTGTCAAGCACCTCGATTTTGGTCACATGACCCATGGGGATTCTGCAACAGTCGTAAGTGTGAAACCTAGTCATAAGTCACTTTTTCCAGTGCCGTTGTAACTTTAAGCAGTCACTAAATTCTAACAACTAAATTCTCCGAACTGCTTAGAAAATTTACTACCACTTCTAGCGAACCTGCTAAAACCTGCTGAATTTCACCTCTGTAATAGTCCAACTGGGAGGTAACCATGACATGACATGATCCTTATAGGACCCCTGTGAATACTAGTTTTAAAGAAAGAAATGGGGGTCTTAAGAATCTGCAAAGTTCTTCTTTTCATCTCTTAAAATCCCCCTTCTCCCAAACACTAAAAAGAAAGGACATTTTAGACTCATACAGTCTGAGGGATCCTGGACCACAGAATAGTCAACTGTAGGCTTCTGTGGCAGTTTCCCTAGCTTCTAGCTTATTGTGATTTAATTTAGCATTCGTGACTCCAATGTTCCAGTCTCTGTACTGGTTCCTAGTCTTCTTCTGGGTCCAATTCAAAGTGATAGTTATCAAATTTAAAGCCATAAATGGCTCAGCTCTCAACTGCTCTTTCCCTCCCTGAAAGTTTCATTCTACCCTGGAGGTTCTTCTAGGATTGGGTGGCAACTATGGCCCCTTTATGACCTGTGGACTTCAACTCCCAGAATTCCTGAGCCAGCTTATTGTGTTGTATTGTGATGTATCATCGGGCTCCAGCTACCAGCCCCGGATGACATTTTCGCATCTCGCTGCTTGAGGAAGTTGTACAACATTCTCAGAGACTCTTCCCATCCTGCTTACAATCTTTTTGAACTGTTGCCTTCTTGCAGAAGATATAGAACAATTAAATCTCAGACCACATGTTTTCTGAACAGTTTTTATCCCAGAGCTAGAATTGCACTTAACAATGAATTTAAGTACCACTATCTGTGAGCTGCTGGCAGTATTACTTGGCCTGTTGTGTGGATGCTTGTGTGTTTTTAGGGGACGGGGAATTTTGGTGGGTGGGGGTGTGGATGGGGGATTGTTATGTGGGCATGTGTGTTGGGTCAGATCTCTGGGTGCTGTGTGAATTTCATTGTATGTATATATTGCATATATTGTATATGTACAATGACAATAAATTATATATCTATGAACCAGACTCCCTTTCCCTCTTTCCCTATTCTTAACATGACAATCCTTTGTCACAATGTACTTTTTACTGAGTTAAACAATAATCTACCCTTTTCCTCCCCTTTTCCTCTTCTCAGCCCTCATCCTGGTCTCCCCAGTTTATCAATGTCATTCTTAAAATGGGGGTATCTGGAAAGGGGCCTCTTTGAGATAATAGGACATTTTTGTCACCAGGCATCTGATGATCTGACTATGGAGAATACGGAAGGAAATGGCTCTATTTTCCTGACCGAACCCCTGATTTATTGCCTGGCCTTTAACAAGCAGCCCCCATCTGTTCAGCTGTGGGATGAAGATAAGGATGTTTGACTTGCTACACCTACTGGCATTAGGGATGTTGGATAAAAAAGTACAACCCCAAAGAGGGACTGTAACTGCAGGGAATGCAATTTTCTCCCTACTACCCTCCCATCATTTCAGCTTGTGCTGTGACAGCCTCTGTTTTAAATACATGCTTCAGCTGAATGGACTGAAAACAAGGTTTGTGTAGTGATTAAGGCACCAGGCTAGAAACCAGGAGAACTGAGTTTTAGTCCTGCCATAGGTATGAAGACAGCTGCATGACTTTGGACCAATCACCAGGAGATTGTGGGTTCTAGTCAGGGGTGAAATGCAGCTGATCGCACCACATCGCCCGAAACGGTAGTAGTGGCAATTTGAAATTGGCCCTTGCCACCTGCCCTTGCTCTTTTCTTTCCTTATAAGAGCTTCATTTTTTTCCTCCCTTACCTTAATCAACTGTTTAGTACATCTCTGGAGCCTTCCTAATGAACCCAGCTGCCTCTGGTGCCTGTGAATGAGCTTTAAAGAGCCGTGCTGCAGTGCGATTGGCGCACATGCATACCAAACCGGTAGCAAAACCAGTCGGATTCCACCCCTGGTTCTAGTCACGTCTTAGGCATGAGACAGCTGTATGACTTTGGACCAATCACCAGGAGACTGTGAGTTCTAGTCCCGCCTTAGGCATGAAGGCAGCTGCATGACTTTGGACCAATCACCAGGACATTGGGGGTTCTAGTCCCACTTTAGGCATGAAGGCAGCTGCATGACTTTGGACCAATCACCAGGAGATTGTGAGTTCTAGTCTCGCCTTAGGCATGAAGACAGCTGTATGACTTTGGACCAATCATCAGGAGATTGTGGGTTCTAGTCCCGCCTTAGGCATGAAAGCTGGCGGGGTGATAGTTGTAAGTGCAAAGTCACTTTCCTTAGTGTTGTAACTTTGAATGGTCCCTAAACGAGTGGTTGTAAGTCAACGGCTACCCATACAAAGGAAACAAGGAGTCAGCAAAACATTTATAATGTCCTTTGGATATTTGAACTTTTGAATGCAGTTGGCTGTCATAGTACTAAGGGAAAAGATTGGAAAGGCGTGCCTAGCAGTGGCCTTCAGGTATCTGAAGACATGGCAATACCAGGCCCAGATATGGAAGCTAAATTACTACCTCCTTTCCTAATGCTGAAATCAAGCTACCCCAAATAAATCTCAGCCTGTAAATGCCGTCTCTTTTTTAAGCTTTTAAAAATATGCATTATTACATACAAATGCATAAGCAATCAGTGGTGGAAAAATAATAGCCTGGCAGAAGGAAAAGGGGAGAGAGAGATCTGTGCAGATGCTGGGAGAATGCGAAACGAATCTAAAAGCAAATGATTTGTTAAAGCAAATAACAGATGTGAGGTTGGAGAAGAGGTAGCTGGTAGCAGATGTGTTGCTTTTACTGCAAAAAAAAAGATTAAAAAAACCATGTGCCTTAGAAAACACTGACAAATTACTCTGCTTATGAGTTCTCTCTTAGAATGATGCCGCTGTATCATTTTGCTTTTCTGAGTTTTCTTCATTCCATAATAATTTCTTGCGCACTTTAAAAAAAAAAAAAGCAAAAAGGGGAAAACATGGAAGCATCAGGATTTTCCCCCACCCCAAATAAGGTCCTACTATATGATACGTGTTTTCAGAGCCTGATCCCTTCACACCTCTGAGAATAAAATGTATTTATTTATTTATTATCAGCATTTATATACCGCCCCATCTCCCAAGGGACTCGGGGCGGTGCACAGCCAAATAAAAGACAC
>JAEANM010026696.1:0-10684 GCA_017656035.1 Myanophis thanlyinensis | reverse complement strand
AGAGAGAGAGAGAGATGATGATGATGAAATCTCTTTACAGCCCCAGGTTATTTCGGCAATTAAACTTTATATCAGGATTAGTTGAGAGCTCTCACAAAGCATTGTGTCTACCGCAATACGATACTTTGGCCTTGGGTATTGGCTAGGTACAGCAAGCTGTCAGTTTATTCAGTTGGTTTCAGGGATAAAGCTATGATTTGAATATGATGTGCAAAGATACTCTGTGCCACAATTGATCTTTGATCTCGCTAATCAAACTGGGAACTGATTTTGTTGCAGCTCTGCTGGGAGCCCAGTTTTTAAGAGTAACTGGCTTGTGTGACCTTAATGTTCTTAGCTTTTTCAATATCATTTGATGCCGAGTAATCTATGATTCATCTATCTGGGGGCTGGTAGCTGCCAAGATGGCCGGTTGCAGGGATGGATGCACAAATCTAAGTTTGAAGGAAAGTGCCCCCCCCCCCCCGCACACACACAATTCTGAAATGGCATTCATTTCTGCTGCATTCAAATCAAATCAAATCAAATCAAATCAAATTTTATTCATCACATGCACAGACATACATATTACGAAATGCAGTGAAATGTATATAAATGCGTTTCGAGCAATGTTATTGTTCCACAGATGTCACGAAACCTGAAACCATCCAGGCAGCTTTGAAAGAAGTGGAAAAATGCGTTGGAGAAAGTGGGCTGACCCTCCTGATCAACAATGCTGGCATTGGGTTGTTCAATGATCTGGAAACAGAAAATGCCAAGGATATGATGACGGTGTATTCTATCAACACCATCGGCCCTCTACTAATGAGCCAGGTTGGTTAACTTTTCATTTAAGGTTTTTTTTTGGGAACTATCTTTCAAGGCAAGTCCAATCACCCTTGGCCAAGAAAGAAATCCTATTCTATTCTCTCTTGAAAAGGCCTTTCTACCCTTGCTGAAGAAGGCAGCCTGGAGAAGTCCATGCCAAGAGCTGAGCAGCAGTAAGGCGGCCGTTATCAATATCTCCAGTTCTGCAGGATCAATGGAAGTGATGCTTCTTTGGGATAAGTGGAAAGTAATTGGCTACCGTTGCAGTAAGGTAACAAGCGGTAACGTGTGATGCCTTCGTGTGACAAAACCTAGTGACTGAAAGGAAGAGTCTTTGCAGAGATGACTGAACCTCTCTGTATCCACCTGGGGAAATAAGCGTGCATTTATGTGAAATAGAGCAGAAGGTAGAACACAGCAGGGAGGTTTTTCAGTCGTTCATTCTTGCTGCTCTGCAAATTGTGATGCACAGGTTTTAACCGGCACGGTGTTTTTCTGTGGCGATTTTGGAGTTTTAGAGTATGTACCTCTTCCCAAAAACTCTGCAGGTGGAGTCCCAATTCTTCTTTTTGAGAAGATTTCATGTGTGAATGCACAGATTTTGCTCTAAAACGGAAGGCTGGAATTAAGAAAAAAAAAACTATGTTGAACGTGTGGCTGTTTTTTCGATTTGGATGCGTAATTGGTTGCTGTTTTCCTTTGTTGTATGGGCAGGTTGCCTGTGTAACTCAACAAAGGATTTAGAAAAGTTAACGAAACCTTTTCAGGAAGAATCGTTGCAAAGTATGCTGTAAAAGAAATACGTGACTTTTCTTTGGAGAAGGAAAACATGAAATCGAAGTTTCTTGGAGCAATCCTGGCCAGGATTGTTAAGAGAGATCAGGAGCCATTTTCCCTGCTGGAAGAAGTTCTCATCCAAGCTTTTAGCCATAGAGACAAACCCTCAAAATCTCAAACATCCCTAAATATGTTTGGACAAAGTTTGAAGAGATTTGCAGAGATGGACAGTGCCAAAATTCTAACCCTCTGCATTTGAACTGTAAAAGTGCCCAAGAAGATTTCAGAGGTTGAATTAATTATCATTATTAATTATATTTATTTATTTATTTTATTTATTTGTCACGATTTCTATACCGCCCTATCTCCCAAGGGACTTGGGGCGGTGTATAGCCAAGTAAAACATATATACAATATATCCATGAACCAATTTTAAAATTAATTAAATTAAGGCTGAGATTTTTAAAATAACAATTAAAATTAAATTGTTAATAAACAATTAACAATAAAATAACAATTAAAATTTAAACTAAAATTCCAATTAAAATTAATATCATAAATTTAAATTTAAAACCCTCCACATGTCAGGCCAGACCGGCTTGTTGGAATAAGTGAGTTTTTAGGGCGCGTCGGAAGGCCTGGAGATCCACAATGGTGCGGATCTCCGGGGGGAGTTCATTCCACAGGGAGGGCGCCGCCATAGAGAAGGCTCGTACCTATATCCATCCATCCATCCATCCACCTCCTTTGTAGAGAGTCAAGAGTTTTGTTAGTTTCTTACCCAAATTCTTTTAGGGAAAAAAATAGATTTAGATAAAGCTGTTGCTACTCTGTTTCATTTCATTCCTATCCCTTTGCAGTTGCCATTGCTTTTGGAGTCACGGAGAGATGCCTAGATAAATTCTAAAGGGCTTCCTATCTCTTCCATTTCCTGACTGATACACCTAATATCTTGTATTAGTTGAGCATATATTTTTTTATTTTATCATCTCTTTGGCACATTCCCTGCTTACCGTTGTTATTTGTCCCCGACAGGCTGCTTTAAACATGCTCACCACATGTCAATCACTTGAGTATCCACGCTATGGGATTCTGTCCGTCTGCATCCATCCTGGCTGGGTGAGGACAAATTACAAAGATGTAAGTGCTTTAACCCGGGAAAAGGAAAACCTATTCAGACATGCATCAGTGACCTAATGATGAGCGCCTGATAGTTTGGTTGGTTCTGATTATTTGTGTTTTTAGCATTTAGTTTGCTATTGTATTAAAATGATATACTAAAGCAAATTCATGAATGTTAGGCAAATGCTGCTCATCGTACAGGTTAAATTAGCAATGTGTGTTACGTGTAAAGATGACCGAAGACTGGCAACCTTAACTATCCAAACTGAATAGATTCCAAACAAATTTTCCGTTTTTTCTTACAGAGAAAATGTATGTCATCTCTTCCCAACTTTCTTTCATGGAATCTCTGCCAGTTTGAGCTACTTAAAGAATATTCCTATAGTTAGGAAACTTGAGTAGGGTACATCATGCCCTAAGGCAAAAATCATACCGTGGAGCTTTAGAAGCAACAGAAGTACTTAAACACTGAAGTACTTAAACCTAGAAAGGAAGGGATAGTCAAAGATGTTGAGATAGATGTTGCCCAGTCCACTGGTTGACCCTTTAGCTGTGTTTACCCGTGGTTATCTTTATGTAGACACCAACATTGTAAAGGCAAAAGGCTGGGGGAGAGAGATACCTCCAGACTTGCAAGATAAATATCAGCCTTGTGAAGTAATCCGGACAAGAACCACATCCAGCAGTGCTAGGTCTATTTTATTATAAGATTATATTAACAGAATCTTGCAAGACGGAAGGTACATCTCTACCCACTCACTTTTACAGTCCAAGAAAAACCAGGGAAGATCCTTTCTGAGATGTTTGCCACATTGCCATTACTTCTGCAGGTTCATCTGCCTTTTATCTGACCATTGTCCGGTCTGTGGTTCTTCCTCCTGTGTCCCCAGGGTTATCCCACATACCATTGTAGAAAGTTGGGTTGTGCTGATGACTTCCTTTTTTGTTGCAGGCGGATCTAACAGTGGAAGAAAGCACACAAGGCATCATGGCTGTGCTGTCTGTGCTTTCTGAGAAGGATAATGGGGCCTTTGTGGACTGGTTGGGTCGACCGGTACCCTGGTGATCCATTTGCACCCTAATCCTTGGAGATTTAATATATTCCCAGGTGATGAATCTCCAATAAATCACTGACTGTCATTCAAATCTTCTCTTGGTTTCTCTCCTTCTCGTTGTATGTCTGTGTGACATTTGTCTTCACTATGCACCATGGAATGGTATATAGGTCTAAGTCAGACATGGGCAAATTACGGCCCATGGGCCACATCCGGTCCGTTGGGATATTTAATCCGGCCCGCCGAACTAGTTACTAGCAGGAACCAGCCCAACGAAAAGCTAAGCATTATGTGCTCTGAAGTAAATTATTAACTCAGATAGTAAAATACTTGTTGATTACATTAGCAGTAGGTTACTGAACACAGTCCACAAAGCAGATTTATCCAGAAAATTCCACTGGTTGGAACCGCCCCACCTTCCTCAACCACCTTATTCCATTTTGCGCAGCAGTGCTTATCGCGTCCGCCCTTCCCAGATGCAAAGGCCTTTCATTCTAGCTGGGAGATTGATGGATCTCATTCTTACTTTGGGTTCATGAAATGGCACCATTGCATCGCATCCTATTCTGGCCCGGCCCCTCTGTCAAATTTTAGAAACCATTGTGGCCTGCGAGTCAAAAAGTTTGCCCACCCCTGGTCTAAGTGCTATTGCTATTATGAAATGGATGAGAAAGATGTCTCAGGAACAAGATATAGAAAACAGACAAAATCTCTTTGCAGCCCCCTGATACATTAATCTCAGTTTATTTAGACAAGCATGATTTATTTTGGGATTGGTTCAGAGACATCAAGAACATTATGTGTATCTTAATAGCATATCTTAATGTGATAGTTGGACCTCAGGTATTGGATAAGTACACTTGTGGGTTTATTCAGTTGGTTTGGGGTATAACGCTGCGAGTTAAGTGTGACATGCAAGGACAGATTGTATTGGTTGCATTTAATTTCACAAACAACCCAACTAACTTTATTTTTACCCAGTTTGGAGCCATGATTTTAAAAGCGTGACTAGGTCACTCGTTGCTGGTGATCTTAAAAGTTCTTCTTTAGGGACAAGGACTTCTTCTGCTTCTAGTGATATTCTCATGCAGTCACCAGAGTCACGGGAGTCAACTACTGGGGCTTGGAAGCTGTCTAGATGCTCCTGAGAAGATGAAGAATTGCATGGATTGACCCATAGAACTGATGTTCCAAGAGACTGAAACAAGCTGAAACAGCATGTTGTTGTTGTTGTTGCCTAAATAATATGCTGGTTTTTCAGAAGTCACTTATTAAAGCAGTTTACTTTACTACATAAAATTAAAATACTGAACAATTAAGTTCAGTCTAAGTAAATACAGAAAAACAATAAGGCTAAAAATGGATCACCAGAAGTTTGGATCATGCTGTGTGTATGTTGAATTATTCTTTCTCTCTTTTCATCTTGCATCAGAAAAAAAAAATCCAGACACAACACTAACCTGTCTGTGAGACACAACACATTATAATGTTACTCATCTGTTTGTTAGGGCATTTGATTGACATGTGGTCAACCCATGAAAAGGCCTCGCTTTGATCCTTGCCACCTTGGTAGATCTCTCCAGCAGACACATGGAGAGTGTCTTTGGTTCATGTTAGGGCTAGTTAAAGCTCTACAGTTAATGCATTATTAGCTTTAATAATGATTTATTTTAGCTTCAGAAATAAAACTGCCTAGTTGCTAACATAGCTGATACAGAGTAGACATCACCTTTGAGACCACACTTAAAAAAACTGTCCACAAAGAATCTGATCCAATAAAGTCCTTGAAAATTGAGGATAAATTTCCCAGCTTTCATTATCTTTTAACTCAACGAGAGTTGGAAGATGATAGTGGTGTTCTTTAAGTGACTTTCTTCTGTCTTCCAACGCAACTGCACACAGAAACACGGACATATAATCGAGTGTCCATATATTGGTCTTCCAAAGATATATCTCAGCAAGATGGGTCTGGAGGCTCTAATGTCAAAGAATTTGCTGGGGACATCTAAACATCCAGGGTCTTCACCAACTGGGTATTTTGCTGTATGTGGATCACCATGGACATCAACTGAAGTGAACGTAAGACTTTCTGATAGCTGAAGAAGGTGGCCCAGAGAAATCCTCAGCAAAGGCTAACATGCACCATGACAATCAATATATCCAATGCTGCAGGGGTTTATTGCCTCTTTAGAATAAGTGGAAAGCAATCACCCACTCCTGCAAGAAGGTTCTATGTGTAATATGATGTCTAAGTGAAACTGCCTGCACAGCAACAGAGTCTGGTATTGTTAGGAATGATCTTCTACACCTGTCCATATTGATGCGTGCCATAAGCATGTATTAGCAGCTGGTGGGATGCAGGAAACTTTGGAAACACAGGAAAGCAGGACTGGTTTAGCCCTGTTCATCTTTGTTCTTCTAGAGGTAAGTGCAAACACCGATGCCCTCAATTGAAGATGTTCCGAAGGATGGAAGGGTGGGTTTATTTTGGGAGACATGCATGATGAGTCTTTTCATCCACTCTGCCCAGCTGAAAAGTCATTGGGAGAAAATAAAGCCGTGCCAGGGAAAAGAAATTGTAGCTTCTAAGGTATAAATTACCCGACAAACTAACAAAACCTGTAACATCTCTGGTTCACACAAAGTGGCTGGATCCACCCAAGTCAGCTCCCCAGGGAGAAAAATATATTGAACGTAGATGCCTTCACAGCTTAGAAGAAGCATGTCTTGAACAATTAGATTGCATGGTATGTTATGGCACATTCTAGTGAGTTCCATTTGAAGAAAAACCATCCGGTCCACCATCTGTTGAGGACCTCACCCTTGCTTGTTGATATGGTCAGACGATTAATCAATAAACTTTGTTATTGTTGGTGGACAGGGGTGGAGGTGGTTCCTTTGCATATGGGTGGTTTTTCTGTGTGCCCCCCCCCAGGTAAAATAAAGCAACTTCTCACCTTCCAATAATGAAGGATGTCAAGGAAAGTGCCATATATGCAATCTTGAGATTAAATAATATCTGCTTTTGAGAAAGGAAGGTCAGCTGTACCTACCAATGTTTTTTAAACTAGCAACTTTAAGATGTGTGAACTAAAGATGTGAGAGCCAAAAAAAAGTGACCAATACTAGTAAAAACAAATGAATGTATATAGATTTTTTAAAAAAACACACCAATATACTGATGATATTTCCATGCTGTTACTGACATCATGGGTCACGACGAGATTTGGAAGCTGTTTAGATGCTCCTGAGAAGATGAGGAGTTGCACATATACATAGACCCAAAGCTCTGAGATTCCAAGTGATTGAAACCAGTTGGATTAGCCTGTTGTGTTCTTTAAACCATGTGGTTATTCTTCAGATGTCACTGATCAAAGCGATCTTCCTTCATTATAAATAAAACTAATATACTGAACAGTTAAGTTCACACTACCCAAGCAGGACAATCATGCTAAAAATAGGTGAGCAGAAAGTTTATACTTCTGGAAGAAAGGAGCAGATGGGCATGGGGGGGTCTTTATGGGTGTGAATTACTCTCTAGTAATTTTCTGGGCATGCTATAAAATATTATTAATATAGTCCTTAATGGATCTTCAACCCCAGAAGGCAATAATGGATATATGCACCAAAAGACAAAGGAAAATCACAATAAAAGCAAGACTAATTTTTCCATCTAGAAATATTTGCTCTTACGTCATTTGTAAATAATTGTCATTCAGTCATTATTTTTTTGTCAAATGCATCATGCTTAGATATTTGACTTTATCTAGGGTAGCATTGAAAAGTGTTATTTGATACCAATATTGCTTTTCTTCCTCTGTCAAGTTCCGTGTCAGACTTTTTGGGATTTTCTCTTTATTAAACCAAAGTAACAGCATGTACGGTGGCTGCATAAGCTCCAGAGATTTTTAGGTTGGTCGTTTTAAACTAAATGGTCACCCACAACTCATTTCAGATTGTTTTTCTTGTGCTACTAGTCTGAATCCAGAAAGTTTGGTGTTGATGTTTATCAGAAGATTATAAGATGGGTGTGGCATGATCCCCGTAATTTCCTGTGATGGGAAAAGGCATTTGAAGGAAGAATTTCAGAGGCTGCAAACAAACGCTGAGGTTCCTTGAGAGATGGCAAAGTTGATGGATTTCTCCGTTTTCAGCGTTCTGGTGACAGGATCCAATCGAGGGATCGGCCTGGGTCTGGTGAACAGATTTCTGGAGCTGCCTTCTCCACCCAAATGGGTTTTTGCTACAACCCTTGACCTGGAGGGAGAAGAGAATAAGGTGAGCATCACTTAAAGTCCATAGAGTGGTGGGGGGAACACATGTTTAGGCTGTTAGATAAAATGTGGTAAAGAAATGACACCCGGTTTAGTTCCAATAGTAAGCTATGGCTTATTTGAATTCGGACTTTTTGAAGCTAGAAGGTTAAAAGCAAAGCATCAGGCACAAGGTTGTGTTTTAAACTTCCTGAAACGTTTTGACCCATATCCAGTCAGCCAGCAGGAATTGGATTCATTCTGTATCAGTATTATACAGGTTCCTTCCCCTTCTCCTTCTCCTTCAGAGAGAGAGAGAGAGAGAGATGGCTGAACATCTGGTAGATTTGGTAGAAAAAATAACACAATTGGGTATATTTTGGTTGATAAATATGAACCATTTCAAGGTTGCAAGGTGTCTGATTGGTCTCGAACCTCAAGCCTAGAGACAAGACAGTGAGAATCAGTTGAGTCCAATCTTAGATGAGAAGCAAAACGTCTTCAAAGAAAAACAAGAAAGTCCAGTGGAACGTTCTTGAAAAAAAGCACCTTTGGGACAACCGTGAGCCGGATGAATCACCATCGAGCTGTTCTGAGCCAGGAACTGAGCATTTGAACAGGTGGAAAACAAATATGATGGCTTCATATGCTAATTAGTTACCTTAGCCCCTAGCCAAGGAAGGTTTGACAAAACTGTGTCTTCAGCAGCAAAGAATTTGATTCCGGATTTTTCAGTTAAAAAAAAGCTTTGAAGCAGCGACGGGCCATAGGGAGCCCTAGCTAGTTTGGGGTTAGGCCATACTTCCTGGCTTTTGATATTTGCATTTAGACTGGATGTGGTTTGTGAAGGTTTGGTTGGTGGCTTCAATAACACCATCTAATGAAGACAACAATGGTGTCTCTTTCCTGCTTCATCGTCCTTTTGAGATTGTCCTCTTTGGACTTCAGAACCGCTCACCCGAGCAGCTCCACGTTGACTTTGGAGGGGAGGAAAAAAAAGGATACTATGATATTTTCTTCTCCAGGAGCTGAAGGAATTGACGTGCAAACATCCGAATCTGGTGGTGTTGCAATTAGGTAAGTGGGTATTATCCATTAATTTGTCTCATTTATGCAGCTGTCCACCCCACATATGACTGTATGGCATACAAAATTGGAAAATGCAAAACAATGCAACAAATTATACACACACAAAAAAACAAGGAATAACAAAAACCATTCTGTTAGATGGTTCTACAGGCAGAAAACTTGCACGGAAGCCCATGGTGTCTCCTGGCTTTCCTAAGTAGGACACCTCCTCATGAATGTGGTATGGAGTCCTGACCCAGGGATCCTGATGTTGGCCCTGGAAGTCTTGTCCCTGGGGGCTTGATCTTTGATCTTCATTGACCCAGGGGTCTTTCACCTTTGAAGCTGGAGCCAGGCTCCCTGAGTGGTGATCCTAACATGGCCCTCTCGGGGATTCCATGTCTTCTCTCCCAAGCTTCAGGTTGTGGATTGAAGTGTCCATTATGAGCCGTGGTGGCGCAGTGGTTAGAGTGCAGTACTGCAGGCTGCTTCTGCTGACTGCCAGCAATTTGGCAGTTCAAATCCCACCAGGCTGAAGGTTGACTCAACCTTCCATATCCTTCCGAGGTGGGTAAAATAAGGACCCACATCGTTGGGGGCAAGATGCTGACTCTGTAAACCGCTTAGAGAGGGCTGTAAAAGCACTGTGAACCGGTATATAAGTCTAAGGGCTATTTCTATTGCTATTGACCTTTGGCAGATAAAGGCTATGAGATCTCAGTTACTAAAATCTATATGATAAGTATGGAATCTTTTTGTGCATCTGATAGAATAACTCTAGATTATTTGAGTAGACAAATTTATCTCAGACATAAATCATTTATATATCTCTGTAGATGTTGATTGGCTTATGAACATTTGTGGATTATTTAATAGGTCTTGACTATAAAGTCGTGCTTTGCATATAATGTAAAAAAAAAAATCTGTATCGCAGCTTGTTTGCGATTCCACAATGATCAGACACACACACCCCCAATGGCTTTTCTTAGTTTAGCCACATCTGGAATTCGGTTTATAGCAGAAGGACTGGATGAGATTGCTCTGATCCTAACGTTTTTATTTTTAGGCATGCCTTCCTATGCACTATATTGAACATAGCATCCAGTCTTTCCATTGTCTAGTTGCTCTTTCATAATTGTATGAATTGACACAAAGATCCATCATGATTCCAAGAACTGCCCTCTAGCAATTCCTTGGCTGATATGGGAATAATATTCTTTTCCCCAGATGTCACTAAACTTGAGAGCATCCAGGCGGCGGTGAAAGAAGTGCAGAAGTGTGTTGGAGAAGGTGGACTGACCCTCCTTATCAACAATGCTGGCCTTCTAGTGGGCAACGACCTGGAAAGGGAAAATGCCAAGGAGATGATGAGGGTTTATTCTGTCAATACAATTGGACCCCTGCAAATGAGCCAGGTTTGCTTGGGATTAATTTATCTCTTTAGGAATAATTTTCAAGACAAGCAGCTTGCTTTACTAATTAAATTAAAGTACTGAACAAGTCAATGTAATTAAAAAGAGCAGGATAAAAATTCAGAAGATAAGGCATTGCAAGCTGATTTGGGAGCAGCTGGAATATTGGGACTTTTGCTGGTTCTCTCTC
>JAEANM010026694.1:0-10685 GCA_017656035.1 Myanophis thanlyinensis | reverse complement strand
ATGTATGTGGCTGGGCAATTGTTGCATGGTATTTTGTAAACTCCTTGGTTTTCTAGCTGGATCTTGTCTTTGGGATTCCTTAGGATGTTGGCAAACACAATATCAGAACAGCCTTCGGCACTGACCAAAAAATAGCCAACATCCTTCCTGAACTAATATTTCTATTTATGACAAGCCCAGATAAACTCTGCTTTCAATTGTTGAGTTTTTCCTTTCTTCTGTTCCATTCAAGAGGCTTTTTTATTAGCTTACGAATATTGTCTGGAAATAGCCGGAGGAACTGACTGTTAATGAGATAGCAGAAAGCAGTATGAAGCCAACATGCAATCATCCTCATGACCATGGAGTATGAAACACTGAGTTTAAAAGGTAACTGGGAAAGAAAGGAAAGTTCCTGTACAAAGGAAATCAGAGCCAAGTTGAAGTAAAACATCTTGTGAAGGAAGAAATTAATTCCTCCAAAGCTCCTCAAAGTTGCAGCATTCAAGAAAAAGGCCAATTTAGAGCTGCAGTGAGATTATTATATGCACAAAGGTGGAAAGATCTGAGATTACCCACAGTGGAGGAATGGATGATGAAGAAACTTCAGAAGTAGTCAAATTTACATATTTGGTTAGAGAAAAGATATTAAGTTTATAGTTGACTGGAAACTCTTCATAAACTTTTTGCATAAAACAGAAAAAGATGAACTTATGACTTATGATTTTCATAATATAAAAATATAGACAAAATAGAAATCATGATATAACCCTAGAATAAGAGGTAAATTTATATTATACTTGTAATTGCTGTAAAGAACATTGCAAGTTACTTCTTTATATTTTGCCTGTGTGTACTTTTGGCTTTGTTCCCTCTTTATTTCCTCTAGTTTTCTTTCTTTGTTCTATATAGTAGTTTCTGTCAGTTTTTCTTTCTTTATAAACATTAATAAAGATATATGTTATATACATAAAAGAAAAAGACCAGCTTGGTTGTGGTTTCATCAATACAACAGTGGAGCTAGCAATAAATCAGCTCTTGAATTCTGCTGGCGTTGTGAGAATGGGCAGATCTGGAATAGATTCAAACTTCCACCAAAATTTGCCGACTTGCAATCCAGATGTGGAATCACAGGGGTTTTGTTTTGACCACTTGCCCAGCTGAAGTTTGATTTTTGTTGGTAATTTCGATGCCTATTTGTTATTTTGGGAGAAACTTATTTCTAGGATACAGAATGTGTATTTTGGCTATCATTGCTGGCTGCAGAAATCTGAATGACCAGTAGATATCAGCCAAGAGATTAAAAAAATTATATAGTTTTGTAGGCAGTGATAGAAAAATTCAGATTAATTCAATAATTCATGTTAAATGAAATGGAGCTAAAAAAAATGGCAAGCATTTCATGCCAGAAAGACCTGTTTCTGTTTGAATAGTATGGTAGCTTGCCTTTTCATAATGAGAAGAAAAAAATCCTGTTGAAGAAAAACTTGATTTCAATGAGTAATTATTTTTCTGATTAGTATTTTATAGAGAATTTTAAAAAGTAGAATATTCAATCAGATGAGCCCATTTACAAAATATGGAGAGTTGTAGCCCAAACTTCAGTTTGCCAGCTCATCATAGTGAGAAATAGTCCAAGCCTTTTCTTTAATTTTATCCTTAAAGTACCCATGACTCAGCAATAGTTTGGCTGTCTTCAAAGTACAGCATAAAAATTTAAAAGATATATTTAGATACCAGTTCTACTGCCCTGTTTTAACCCAATGTGCCATTTAATCTAATCTTAAATGCCAAGCTTGATGCATTGAAGACGGGGAGTATTTTGGAGCACAAAAGTTTGTGGTTGGTGCTAGACTTTCGTTTACCATGCAATCTTGCTTTTATGACTGTTGTCTGAAAAGCCCAGGCTCTTTAATTATAGAACTTGGAGGGTGGGAGTAGGCAAAGACATCCAGCCCAAAATCTGATAGCAAAAACTTCTTGCGACAAGCCCAGAAGCAACAATGACATTCTGTCTAGATCAAAAGAGAAAGAAAAGCCTTTTTTATTGTTTAAGCAAAATCTGTGCTGCTCTCCTGCATAACCGTTCTGATTCTTGCAATGGCAGCCAAAAAAGTTTTATTTAACAAACACTATCTGCATTTGGACTAAAGCAGGGGTCTCCAAAACTTGGCAATTTAAAAACTTGCTGGCTGAGGAATTCTGGGAGTTGAAGTCCACAAGTCTTAAAGTTGCCAAGTTTGTCAATATGGAAACAAAGCTCAACCCTTTTCCTGCTTGTCTCTAGGAGTCCATCTACCTTCCTCCTTCCCAACTGCATTCTTCTTCCTGGCTCCTGATGAATTTTCAGACACACTTTAATCCTGGTAAATTAATATGGAATCCAAGTTTAGGGCTATTCTGGATTATTTTAACCATGTTTATTTGATTAATTGGAATGCAATGTCATACTGAGCCATAAAGTAACCACAGTTGTTGCAGAACATACTAAGAAAAATAATGGGCAGTTTGTGATTCAGTGTGTCACATAAATTCATATACAGTCAATATTTTGATGATTATTTAGTACCAAGCTGTAATATAGGTCTTAGATATTTTGTAGAAGCTATGACAACATCATCTATACCATGACATCATGCAAAAGATGAAAAAGCAAATGACCTAATATACATCATTGCATAATGACATCATCCTATGCCTAGCCTTTCTTATCTTTGTCTCCCATTGATGCTCATGATATGAGCTATCATGCCCACTGTTGCATGCTATGGATACAATTGGGTATTGCTATTTTGATATTGAAAAAACATTTTCTATATTACTGAAAGAATATTATAGAGTATATAAGACATTTTACAACATTTCTTCACTTTTCCCCCATGTTTATTGTTTTTGTTCAAAAATAAACAAGTTAATTAGTCATAGTTCATGGTAATGAAGTACCGATATTATCCTATTAATAATTTTATTTTCTTTATGCATCTATATCAGTACAACTCTTTATAACAAAGTATATTTTTTTGAAAAAGAAAAAGGTATCTATGATCCAAAGAGAAACTAGTCTTTTGATCTGTGATTTTAAAATTATGAATTTTAGCATTGACTAAAATATTTGCACAATGGTGACCCATGGTCCAGGATAGTTTTTATTTAAGATTGATAGACACCTCTTACTTATATTAAAATTTTCCCTAAATAATGTTTTTATAAATTTGTTCAGTGTTGAAATATTAAGCATCATTAACATTTGCATAATGAAAATGGTTAAAAATGCCTATTTTTTCTTCATCGATTGTACAAAGGCTTTTGATGGTAGATTACAACAAATTGTGGAGATCACTTCAGCTACATACAGAAGAATTTATATGATGATCAGGAAGTAACAGTTCAAACAGAATATGGAACAACTAAAATTGGGGAAAGCCTATGCCAGGTTGTATACTGTCACTTTGTTTATTTAACTTTTGGGCAGAATGTGTCACCAGAGATACTGACTAAAAGAGATAAATTATAATTAAAACTGATAGGAGGAATATCAATAGCTTCAGATATCGTTCTCATTCTGCACTATTCTTGAATATCCAGTTGCTTTGGAAAGGTTTATTTTGATGTGATTAGGCTCAATTGCTTTCAGAAGAATGCCTCAATCTTGCTGTAATTCTCTTCAAATTATGATCCTTGTCAACATGTTCTTGCTAGAGTAACTAAATACAAAAATAAAGCATGTGGTGATCTTCCTCCCCTTAGCTTTAGAGATAGGATCCTCTAAAATGTGTAATTGTTTAAACTTCAGATTATTGGATTCTGCTTATGATTGACAAGAACATTAAGATTTACCCACCAGAGCCAGGTTCAAAATAATGATTCAATCCCTCCAGGGTTTTATTCCCTCTGGATAAGTGGACTTCAACACCAGACATCTTCAGCCAATTATCTTACCATTAATTGCTTTCAGAGATGCCATCCCACAAATAGAGGTTTGGAAAAGTTACACCCAATATTAATGCTTCTGAAACAATATTTAGCTCCCAAAATTACAATCAGTACAAGGACCAATTTCATGGACAAAATAGTACACTCATTCCTGTATAGGTTTCAGTGATACTGAGTGGGGAATTTCTAAATGACATTATTATTAGGCAATTATGAATTAAACATCCTTGGTGTTCTACATTTTCTATAATATATAATGTAGTTGAGATGTGTGCATTATTGTGAGAATTATTCTATCATTTGCTTGTTACTTTGCACATTTTAACATGTTCTGTTTGCTTGTTGTGCATATCTTTCATTTTGTGCCATGTCTTTTGAATTGGGAAATTTCTTTGGGGATAAAAAAAAGCAGGAATATTTTAAACCCATCATGATGATGGTATGCTATATTCTGGCTGGATTTGTAATACAAATCTTTAGCAAGAACATAAGTTGCATTGTGTGCTATGAGGACGAGATGACGACAAGCTACTCAAATCTGTCAACAAACAGCTGATTGCTGGAACAGATGTTGTTGCTGTTCTCTAAATGTCCTGTACTTCCATTTTTACTGAAACTGAGTAATTCAGCATGCAGAAAATTTGGCAAGAGATAATTCACAGAATAATAGAAGTAACCGATGACAGTGCTGAGATAATTTACAACACCATAGGCAAAGATTTAGTCCTTTGCAGATGTGTAAAGCTATTTCTTGACACAATTAGGAAAATGATTACTAATGGAGTGACTGCATTCTTTTAGCATCTAATTATTATTTTATTTTTGTGTGTGTGGGCCTTTGAGATAGTATAACTCCTGGTGATTTCCTGGACAAATACTTCAGAAGGGGTTTGCCATTGCCTCTTTTCTAGGGCTGAGAAAGTCTGACTGGCCAAAGTCACCCAGTTGACTTCATGCATAAGAAAGGACTAGGAGTCACAATCTCCCAGTTTTTAGCCTTATGCCCTAACCACCACAAACAATTAGAAAACTGGCTTTCTAATTAATACTAACAAACTTTAAAAGCCTGCTGGGAACGAGTCCTAGGAACTGACCCCCCCCCCCCCCCAAAGCACAGAAAAATACAAGAGCTCTGCAATTATACACAGTAAATGCTGTATTTGAATGCAAATTCTATACTGATTTTTTCCCCACTTTTCATTTATTTAATCAATTTATAGTTAGCCATCTCAGCAAGTAACTCTTGGTGGTGAACAATATCAAAATAAAAACAAAAACAAGCTTAACAAGTACAAAAATTAAAATATATGGCACCTTAGAAAGCATCACAGTCCACTCTGTTAACACAATCAAGGGATGAGTCTATTTAAGAAAATAAAATGATCAATTCTTTTTAGGGGATCTATACCCATTTTCCAAGGGCAGAAAGAGGGCAGTCTAGTATGGATGGCAGATACATTGTAAAATAATGTGTCATAAGTGGCTTTGTTTCCTTGAAGGATATTTTGTGAGAGTGCCTCACAAAGTTCTCAAAAGGTTTAGGAATCCCTGACTGTTAAAAAAAAATTCTAGACTATTGTAATATTCTCTGTTTGCTGCTGTTTATGCAGCTGAGTTGGCTGCATTTCTTGGCTTTAGAAATGATTGATTTTGGCCATTTCCTTTCACTTCATACAACAGTAGCATTATTAGTTACTATATACGTTACATAATATATATTGCTAGCATGAAGTATTCCGCATTTAGTGCAGACAGAATTTGTTCTATTTGACAGCTATGATCCAAATTGTGTGCTATTTATACTTGTGATCATCTGGGATAGTTGCTCAGTAGCATGAATGAGATGGCTTCTTTAATGAGCTGAAAAAGGCACTGCATGTGTGTTCATGTGCACTATGAAGCACCTCTTTCAAAGGTTTTGTACAGTCCAGCTTTAGAATATGTGGTGAAACTATTATTATCCATGATTTGGAAGCTATAGTTTTCTTGATGCAATCTTCAACAATATTTATCTATTAGCAACATCATACTGCTGACTTGCATTCAGCTTGTGAGCAATTGCAATGTCATTTCTTTTTCATGCTTACTGTTTCCAAGTTAGATATCCACCCCATTCTATAACTGTCTATTTGATTTAATGTTCAAGAACATAGCATTCATTTTGCTATGATTTAATCTTGTTATTTCAGCCCATGTTTTCAGCTTATCCACTTAGAGGTAGTCCTTGATTTATGACCACAATTGAACCCAAAATTTATGTTGCTACAAGAGAAATTTATTAAGTGAGTTTTGCCCCGTTTTACAACTTTTCTTGCCACAGTTGTAAGTGAATCACTGTGGCTGTTAAATAATTAGTAACACAGTTGTTAAGTGAATCTGGATTCCCCATTGTCAGAAGGTTGCAAAAGGGAATTGCATGACCACAGGACACTGCAACGGTCATAAGTATAAAACAGTTGCCAAACATCTGAATTTTGATCACAGGATCATGGGGATGCTGCAAAGGTTGTAACTGTGAAAAACAGCCATAAGTCATTTTTTTCAGTGCTGTTGTAACTTTGAACAGTCACTAAATGGACTGTTGTAAGTCGAGGACTATCTGTATTTTGAATTTTGCTTCTGCCTTAGCTATCCCATTCAATACTGTGTGGTGAGAAAATTCAGGAAGCATTCTTCCCCGCACATCTTTATACAAGTTGTTAATGATAGTGTGATGACCTGGGACAAGGCATGAAGGTCACACAGCCAGCCGAGAGTTCAAACTCCCTTTTAATGCTCCAAATTTTCACCCAAGTTCTCCCACATTCTTGGCAAATCCCAGAGCAAAGCACGCATGTACACACACAGCAGGCTCTGGCTACGCCCAGTCCAGCAAAACAAGGGAACAGGGAAATGAGTCCACAAACCAAGGAACAAACAATGAATCCACACAGGAAAAATGCACTGAGTCCACGGAGTCAGGAAGAAGCAAGCAGTCCTGCAAACTCCAAATGTTTGTATCAGCACACTAAACTCTACCAATTCAGCATCTGCTCCCCTCCCCACAGTGTCTTCTTAAATCTCAGTCCCCAGGTGTGCTTTCTGAAGAGGGGTGGGGTGCTCTCCTTCCAAGTTGTCTGGTTGTCCTGCACTGTTCCCACCTTCTCTCCACTCTCCGTGCTCAAGTGGGCAGTCCTTGCTCATTGCCTGAGCTCTGTTGCTCCTCATGTCCACTGTTTGCCCTCTCGGCCATCCTGCCCCCATTTCTCTAACAAGCCGTCCCTATCCTGAGGGGCCTTGGGATGCCTTGGCCTGCTCCTCCCTACATACCTCGAAGCAAGTCAAGCCACCCCCTTGATCTTTTTTGGCTCCAGCTCTGGCTTATCCTCCTCCACAGATTCAGGCTCCAATGGGGGCATGACAGACAGTGTTAAAGGGTAAGACTTAAAGTTTTGACATTCATTTGATAACTCATTCACATTTGATAAGGAAACATTGGTGAATGGTTTTCAACTGAACTCCAGCTTACTAATCAAAATTCATGAAATACGATTCAATTACTTTGCCAACATCAAGCTGTATTGTGCACATACATTGTTATAATCTACTAAAAAGTTAGCTTGAGAAAAAATATGATTAGCCCAATAAACCTAACTCTTGAAAAATCTTTGCAGAGTTCTGTTACCAAAAAAATTTAAAGTTCAATTACTTTATGAAGTGCTTTATAATCTTCTCATTGTCCTTTTTGTTTGTTTGTTTAAAAAATGGAGTCAGCAATATGTCCTCCTCCAATCATCGAGTACTTCATTTTTTCTGGATCTCATGTATACTGAGATGAAGATGAGTAATGTTTTTTTTGTACCATACCTTTTTTCAAACATACAATATTAAGTTGAATAGCTATGTTAACTAATTACTAGTGTACACAAAATTTAAATCATATGAAGCATATGGATAATAAAGTGCTGGCAAACAACATGCTGAATTTATTTTGCATTATACAGAACCAAAGGTAGTTATAAAATTTCAATCATTCCTTTGAGAATCACGGTGACTCCCTCCATTACTTCCTTCAATGGAAGTAAATTAATTACAACACTTCTATAGTATTTTTGGACATGTTTTGCTATATGAATCTGGGTAAGGAAACAACACAGAAAGTGAAATGCAGCTGCTGCTATTGTGAAAACAATTTTTAACAATTTTTAAAAAGATTTTCCCTCACTATAGATGGCCCTCGCTTAATGATCAGTTGTTTAATGCCCTTCAAAATTAGGACAGAATCCCCAAAAGTTACTTATACCCATACTTGAAGTTATGATAGTTGCACTCTGATCTGCGATTATGCAATCATATTTTGGATTTTGGAAACTGGCTTACATTTACAACTGGTTGCAGTGTCATATGGTGACATGATTGTTATTTGTTACTTTATATAGCAAAACATGTCCAACAATACTCTAGAAGCATTGTAATTAATTTACTCCCATTGAAGGAAGTAATGGACAATTACTATATTAGCTCTTGTTTGTCATCATCAGAGGGTAGTAACAAGAATATATTAACAATAGACAGGGAAATTGAATAAAATCAGATGCTGTAATAATGCACAGTAAATTTTCACTTCTCATATGTATCAAACTCCAACTAAATAGAAAAAGTTTACATTTTGACTTCAAAATATAATTGGGTTTCAAGAGAAAAGCAACATACTATAACTACTGAGAACTTTCTGATTATAGCTTTGCACATATAAAAAAAATCATAAACTTTTACATGTGGCATAAGTACTTTCACATTTTTTCTTGGAATTTCTAAGTAACATCTATAGAACCTTTCATACTCATTAGCAAGGAGCATGATAGTCTCCTCCTTCGAAAGTGGTTACGAAAGCATATTCAAAAGACCACAGCAGTAAGTATTGAGATGATAAATGTTATGATAATACTGAGAATTTGACATTGAAACATTAATTTGGCACATAATCTACAACCTCTTCCAAGAATGGATGTATGTGTGGGATTTCTGTAATTGACATCCTATGCTTCCTTTTCCCTTTTTCTGTTTTAAGGTAAGAGAGAACGAGAAATATTCAGATGATCATTTATTATTATTATTTCAATGTATGCTTTTAGAGCTGAGCAGGTGTTACCATGGCTCAGATCATTTATCTATCCTACCTTTAGTTAACTTCTTGTTCTTGGTGCCTGATGTTGAGTAATGACCTACAAGGAACAATAATTTGAGTTGACTATAGTAGTGTGTTTATTTAACCAAAGAGCAACAATAGGATTTGTGGAAAGAAAAGGAAATGACAACATATTATGAGCGCACTTTCTTCATCAGTTGGAAAACCAGTTTGGTCTAGTGGTTAAGGCACCAGCCTAGAAACTGAATGATTATGAGTTTTAGTCCCTCCTTAGGCAGAAAGCCAACTAGGTGATCTTGGACAAATCATCTCTCTCAACCCTGGAAAGAAGGCAATGGCAAACCACTTCTGAAATCTTGCAAAGAAAACTGCAGGGACCTGTCTAAGCAGTTGCCAGAATTAAGGCTGACTTGAAGCCCCTTTTCCAGAAAAAATTGTCAGTTAGAATTACTCCTCACTAAACAGTTTGTGTCTAGTTTGACTATCAGTGTAATATAAAATGGCAATTACAAAGAAAAATAAAATATAAAATAACCAATGAGAGCTGGGGCAATCATGGAGGGTGGGGGCAGGGAAAGTAAAGAAAACCAAGATAATAGCTAGGACTATGTGACTGAAATACTATCCTTTTTATGGGTGTTACAGTGGAGGCACTTCAATTGTACAATCTCAGTAGCTAAAGAGCAAGAAACTATTCTTATATTTGAAGGAACATCTGTCTATTTAGAAAGAAACTTAAGTTTGACTTTCAAAGTAACTTTTAAATAAATGATGCCAAAATAAAAAAGGCATATTTCCACTCACATAGGTGAAGTTAAGTTTCATTTTTGTATTATTTTCCAAAAAGGAACATGCACCTAGATTCTATAGTCTGAATAATTGGGGCTTATAAGAAATAATTATAAATTACATTATGGAGTGGAATATCTGAAATAAGCAAAATGTAACAAAGTAAATTACCACCCAAGCATTTAATATCAGTAGTATTTTGGGCCCACCGAATCAAATTTTAACATTTCCAGAGTTGAGTCAGATCACTGAAATTAGAATTGAACAACCATTATGCTTACATAATCATATAGTGTATAGAAATATGACCTTGCCTGCTGAGAACCAATAGCACTCACAGTGGTGAATGAGATGAAACTTCTGGAGAAACATAGCATTTGAGAAAATGTTCCCTGGTCATGATCCTGTAATTAAAGACAGTATTTAACTAAATATATGTCTGTAAGATGACTATCTAAGTAGAACTCAAGGGAAGAGTTTTATCCTTTCATTCACCAAAGAGTTATGTCTCCAATATTTGCTCTTACACCCACATTAGACAGGCTTTCTGCTGTACCTGTCCTATGCCAAATGTCTGTAATGTTTGATTGTATGCCAAACTCACCTAGTGACTACCAGATAGATAGAACTTCCATTCCAACCCAGCATGCTATGGGAAGTCACAATGTCTATGAAGGTTGTCTACTAATTTCTCAATTATGACCTCAGGCCCATAAGAAAGTTAAAACAGCCTCCCAGTCTAACAGGAGTTGGCAGCAGACATTTTGGTGTTGCTGTCCCAGTTGCATTTTTGTATCTGTGTGCAGTTCAGATGGTCTGTTCTTTTTTTTATATAAAGAATTTTTTATTTTCAAAC
>JAEANM010026693.1:0-10685 GCA_017656035.1 Myanophis thanlyinensis | reverse complement strand
CTATCATTACATCTAATTATCTATCTAAGTAAAGGTAAAGGTACAGGTAATGGTTCCCCTCGCAAATACATGATAGTTGTTCTCGACTCTAGGGGGCGCTGCTCATCTGTTTCTAAGCCAAAGAGCCAGCGCTGTCTGATGACGATTCCGTGATCATGTGCCCAGCATGACTAAATGCCAAAGACGCACGGAGCACTTTTTACCTTCCCACCAAGGTAGTCCCTATTTTTCTACTTGCATTTGTACATGCTTTCGAACTGCTAAGTTGGCAAAAGTTGGGGCAAGTAATGGGAGCTCACTCCGTTATGCGTTGCTAGGGATTCGAACCGCTGAACTGCCATTATGATTGACAGGCTCAGCATCTTAGCCACTGAGCCACCACGTCCCCTATCTATCTATCTATCTATCTATCATTAAATCCATCTATCGATAAATCTGATCTAATCTATTCACTCTCTCATACCAGATCTAATCTAATTTATAGGTGGCCATAAATTGAGGAGGAGCCTTGCCATTATAGTCATAAGTAGTGATGGTTGTAAAGCAGGTCACCACATGACTGGACCCATTTTTCCAACTTTTATTTGTTTTTTGGCAAGTCGTTAACCAAATGCCCCAGCTGTTAAGCAAGCCCGTTGTTCACTATGAACCACTTTTTAAAAAATGCAAAAAAAATGGAAGTAAAAACTGATTTTCAGCAAATGCATCGTAAATTGTGACCGTAGGATGCTCCAAATGGCTGTATATGGAAGACAATTACCAAGCACTGAAATGTGGACACAAGACCAGAAGAGGAAGCAGCGGTCAGAAGTTTGGAACTGGATCATAAGTAGCTTCTGGGTGGTTTGTCTTAACTTCAGTCATAAATCAACCTGTACAGAAGACACTTATTTTTTCACACTTATGATTGTTGGCAGCAGCCCCATGGTCATGTGATCAAAATTTGGACACTTGGCAACTGGCATGTATTTGTGACGGTTGCAGTGTCCCGGAATCGTGTGTTCACCTTGTGCACCTTTCTCACAACCAAAGTCAATGGGGGAAGCCAGATTCACTTAACAACTATGTTACTAACTTAACAACTGCAGTGATTCACTTAACAACTGTGGCAAAAAAGATCATAAAATGGGGCAAACTCACTTAACAATTGTCTTGCTTAGTGTTGTGGCCCAACAGCAGCTGGCTGAGCTGTTGGTGGAATCTGACAGCGATGAACACTATGGGACTGCCCTGGAGGCTGAGGAAGACTCGGGGGGGGATGTTTGGAGTCAGAGCAGGGACTAGAGAGGCCTGTCTGCTACCAGGTGGCGTCTGAGACAGGGAGCAGTGAGGAAGAACAGAGGGAGGCTGTCCCTGACCTTCGTATGCGTAGGGTTGCGAGGAGGAGAGAGCAGCTTCGGAAGCAGAGAAGAAAATAGAATACAGGTGGCTAATGATTGGCCCCTCCCGGAGAGCTTATAGATGGAGCAAAGGGAGGGGAATTTTGCAGGAAACAACAGTTTACTAAGCCAGCCATGTAGAAAGATTTGGAGAATTCTGTGAGTTGCTATCAAGCCTTGTTTTAATAGAAATAGCATTCTGGGCTCTCAGCCAGGGGGTTGCTTATCTCCCCCATTAGTTGTGGCATACAACCAGGTATGCTTTCGTGTGTTTGGAGACCTGAAACAGAACACTTAGTAATGGAAATTTGGGGCTCAAGTGTAACCGTAAGTTGAGGACTACCTGTATAAAGCCAGAAATCTGAAAGGTTCTAGGTTCAGAAAAGTGCCAATTGATGCTCAGGGGAGAAATAACTTGGATAAGAAACATGGAGGAACAAATCTTTCTCGTCTTACACTGGAATCTAAATTCTCCCCGGGCCAGGCAATCACTCTCTCGGACCTACCAAGCTCACAGGGTTGTCATTGGGGAGAAAAGTGGGAAGAATAGCTAACTGAAAGGTGAATATAAATCTGATAAAGAAATGCATAGACTTCACCAGTTGGTTCATCCTCCAAAAAGGAATATTGATGGGCCCACAAGAACTATTATTTATTAAATTTAACTATTGCCCATCTTACTATCCAGAGCAACAGAGGTAGCTTGAGAAAGAAAAGACTGATACTCTTCTGGTCATTATGACACGGTAAACTCTCTAGGATGTATCTACCCGTATTTTTCGGACTATAAGACGCACCCCCCCCAAAGTGGGTGGAAATGTCTGTGCATCTTATAGACTGAATAAAGATCTGTTTTTGGCCTCCCCGAAAACGGGCCCATTTTGGCCTGCAAAGTGCCTCTGGGGACCGGGGAGGGCAAAAATGGGATGTGCGGAGGCCAAAAACAATTTTGTTTTCTTGTTTTCCTCCTCTAAATCTAGGTGTGTCTTATAGTCCAAAAAATATGGTAGTTATTACTGTATCTCTATCAAGATCTCGTGTTTAAGAACTTTCTTTCTTTCTTTTTCTTTCTCTCCTCCTCCCTCCCTCCCTCCTTATCCATCCATCCATCTCTTTTTGAACCTGCCCATCTCCCTCACAGAGGATCTCTGGACAGTGTACAGTATACAGAAAGGTATATAAAAATCAAAAATTAAAAATAGACGATTAAAAGCTAGGTTAAAATTAATTTTAAAATGAAGGGCTTTCATTTCCATGATTGCATGTTCCTCTGCCCTCCCCCAAGCAAGAGGGCAGAGCCATGTTTTCACACATTTCTGGAAAGTTCGTAGACTGGGGGTGGGGTGGGGGCTGCCTCGCCTCGATGGGGTGGGGGGTGGGGAGGAAATATTATGAGCCCTAGGAAGAAAGTTGGGGGGAAAAAACCTCATTTTTTCCAATTACAACTCCTGAATCCAAGCATCTAGTACTCATTGGAGCAGCAGAAATTAGAAAAAAACGGTATGTTTGAAAAAGAGCATAGACTTTACATATAGAAAATTCATAGTTTGGGCTTCTCTAAAGCCAACTTTAGATGCTATGCTTGGATTCACATTTATTATTTGAATTTGTAGGCCACCAGATTCCCAACAGCTTTTGTTGGTTTTTAGTTTTTGGTACATATTAATATGTTTTATATATTTATAATAACTTATGTATAGAATATTTATATGGAAATTATAGATTTATATTTGGTATATCTTAGGTTTAAGTATTCTATTAAACCATGGTTTAATCAATGAATAAATCATGTTGACAGCACATACTCCACTCCAGCCTGAGCTATAAACTCCAGCTTATAAACCACAAGGGCTCAGTTCGTAATGGTATCAAGCCAAAATTAAACAAACCTAATTATGGCTTAAAAATACCCCTAGCCTATAAGGGTAGTCGACTTAGAACCATTCATTTAGTGACTGTTCGAAATTATATCAGCATTGAAAAAAATGACTTATGCCTCTTGCCAAGGGCCCAAATTATGATCATGTGACTGTGGTGATGCTGCGTTGGTCATAAGTGGGAGGACCAATCATAAATCCTTTTTTTTCCCAGTGCCACTGTAGCTTTGAACGGTCGGTAAAGAAATAGTTGTAAGCTGAGAACTAGTGGCAGTTCTAGTATCCTCATTTCTCCACTCTCCACAAACAGAGTTTGATGTTTGCTCAAAAGGATCAAATCCAGAATCCAGGCGCTTTGACTCTGGCTGTAAAATGGATTTTCTTGGATTTTAAATTCTGGTTTGTAAGTATTAGTCAATCTTAACAATATGTTTTCCTTTAAAAGTCCCCAAATCAAAGGGGTCAAAATCTGATTGAAGCCACTCCTTTTTTTCCTGTCAAAAAAGTCAGGATGATGGTATATGACTAAAGTTCCTTTTCAATATACATTTAAAACAGGGTAAGTTTGAATCCCAATTTTTTTTCACACATACATACGTACACTCTTATCTTCCATTCCCCTGAATTTCACTATAGATTTATTCGTGCTCGGATCCTAACATTTCAAAAAGTAAAAAGAAATCTCTCTCCAGAGGTGCTCTGAGGAAGTTACCCCACCTTTTACCACAGAAAAATAAGAGGATCTACAGGTAATCCTTGACGTATGACAATTGAGCCCCAAACGTCTGTCCCTAAGCAAGACAGTTGTTAAGGGACGTTTGCCCCAGCTTGTGACCTATCTTACCACAGTTGTTAAGTGGATCACTGCAGTCGTTAAGGGAGCAATACAGTTGTTAAATGAATCTGGCTTCCTTCATTGCCCTGGGCTCGTCAGTAGGCCGCAAAAGGTGATCACATGACCCCAAGACACGGCAACCCTCATAAATACAGGCCAGTTATTAAGCATCCGAATTTTGATCACGTGACCATGGGAATGGCACAATAGTCGTGTGAGAAATGGTCATAAGTCACTTGTAATCTACAGGACCATTGTAATTAGAACGGTACTAAGTGAATGGTTGTAAGTTAAGGACTACCTGGTATTTAGTCAAGATGGAAGAGACTCACCTCCTGAGTGGTCTGTATCGGCCTCCGTTGGCCACGGCTGTTCGTGGCTCAGAGATGGAAAGTCCTCCTTCAGCACGCCGTTGCTGTACGGCACCCTGTTTTCCGTTGACATGGAGGAAGGTGGCTTCTGGATCGAGGCGGACTTGTTCTCTGAGTCTTTGAAGGTGGATGCGTTCAACAGATCCAGGTGTTGCGGAGGTGGAGATGAAGCACTTTTCAAGAGATCCTCAGCGCTAGCCCCATCTTCTGAGGTGCAGGCACTGCACCCCGAATCTTCCATCACTATGTGACCATCCTCAAATTCCTCCTCTTCGTTCATAGCTGCTGTCAGGCTGCCAACAGACCGCCTGGTGGGACAACTGGAGTCTCTGAGCTGGTTGTGACTTCGGTTGATTAGTCGGCCATGCGTCAAACAACTTGAATACGTAGCATGACGGTTGACATTCTCCTCCAAGAGGGGAGATACTTCGACAGCGGAAACCTTCTGGCTCACACAGTCACCACCTTGGCTGGATTCTGCTTGGCCAACACCTCCAGTGGACACCTTCTCACAAGGACTATCCACCCGGCTTGCTATTTGGCATATCCTCTCTGACATACCACTGACCGATCCTGATAATACTTCCTCAGTAGCTGCCCGGATGACATTGGAAATGATCTGCATGGCCACCTGCTCAATCTTCTCTACTTCTTGTTTGTCCAAACTAATAGCTCCTATCCTCTCTTTTTCCAGATCATCCTTATACCCAATTTCTCTGCATCCATTGTGCTTCGACATGCTACCAGTCTTTGAACTGGACGTCATCCCTTCCTCAACCATCTCTGATCTAGCAGGTTCAACACACTTGGTCAGTGTCCCAACTGCAATCTCTCCTTCACCACTGTTACTATCACTCCCTTCTTCCATTTCCACAGGATCCTTAGGGATCTCATCCGGAACTTCTTCAGTTATCTTTCTGGAGCAGGTGATGGGGAAAGAATCCATAGAGGTGGATGCAGAACACTGGTCTTCTTTCAGAGACCTCTCGAATGAACCGATCTGGACCATCTCATCTTTGCTACTGTCCTCCCATTTTTCAGAACCAGGAGATGCCAACAGCTCTTGGTTTGATGTTTGATTGGAATCAGGCTCCCCTTCATTGGCTGCCTCATCAGTTTGGGAGTCATCAACTCTTTGTACATCCAGAAGAGAGGTCTTGGGCGAAGGGGATCCAAGGACACCTTGAGGCCCCATCACTTCCACTTCTCCACTGTCGTCCTGAAGTGAATCCGGTTGGAGGGTTGGTATTGCCCCAACGGGAAGGTCTTCTCTCAATGTTTCTAAGCTTTGGGCATTGTCTTCTGTTAGAGGTATCTGCCATTCTTGGAAAGGTGAATCGCCACACGGCTTGACCTGCAGAGGTGGAGAAAGTTCACTGTCCGACTGTCCAGTTTTCCATGAGCTTGGCTCTTTCGGAGAACATTTCTGATGCTCTTCCAAGCTAGGAAGATCTTGCCTGTCGTGGTTACTGACACGGTCCTTTTTACGCGAAGAAAACCACCACCAGCCGATGAGTGCCAGCACTCCGGGAATGGTGAACGGCAGCAAACTGCGGAAGTGCAACGCCATTTCATGCACCCTCAGAAATTAAACCTGAAAAAGAAAGGAGAAAAAGGGCCATATTAAGAATTCAGTTGTCTAACCATGTTTAGAAAAGGTAGCTTTCCACGTCCTATTCAAAATAACACTTAAACCAGTTTTTCTCAATGTTGGCAGCTAGAAGATGATGAAGCATAGCTGGCTGGGAATTCTGGGAATTGAAGTCCATATATCTTCAAGCTACCGATGTTGAGAAACACTGACTTAAACAAAAAATTAACACACCGCGCCACTTCCATCAAAAAGCTCATCTTTAAATTATCCCTTAATTCCTATCGGATAACCATAATAAAATTCATACTCATTTGAAGGATTACTTAATTTATACCCTGTTCTTCCTTCTAAAACAGGGGTATCAAACTTAAGGTGCTTAGATCTGGCCCGTAGTGCAGGCCTGGAAATATCAAAGGATCGGGCGGCCCGCAGTGCCCCTGCTGCCAAAAATGGGGTGCGGAGAGAGCCGTGCTTGGCCCCCCCGCAATCGGTTTTGGCAGTGGTGAAATTCATTTTTTTTTACTACCGGTTCTGTGGGAGTGGCCACAGGATTAAACATCCCCAAGCACAGAATTAAACTTCACTAAAGTTACAATGTAATGAAGGGAGAGGCAGTTTCTGCGAGCAAGGCAATAAAGATTAGACTGTCTTATTTACAGGATTAACCCTGTGAAGTTAATCTTTACAGGATTAACCCTGCAAAGTGGGAAAAAATCCAAAAGGAGATTTCTTCTAATAACCGGTTCTATAGAATTTCACCTCTGGGTTTTGGCCTCCGGAGTGCTCCAATAGGCTTTCCAGGCCCAAAACGGGGTCTTCAGAATGCTCCAGGAGGCCATCTTTGACTCAGGTGGTTATAAAAGGGAGGAAAAGTACAATATTTTACTTTTCAGGCTTGCAGGATTCTGCTACTATAACCTAGGTCAATAATTTATAGTTCTACTCTTCCTATGAAGTAGTGTATAAAACTATGTGTGTGGAGGTGCAGTCTTGTGTCACACCCATCACAGCCACACCCACCCCGGCCCTCTGAGGTCAAACACACCTGAAGTGGCCCTCAATGAAATTGAGTTTGACACCCCTGTTCGAAAAGAAACTTCTAGCCCTGTCTTCTTCAACAAATCTTAGTTAAAACCACCCCCAGCATAACACAAGGTAGTAAGGGAGAGTGAGGAGAGAGAGAGAGAGAGAGAGAGAGAACTAATAAAGGTAGTCCTCGTTTAGTGAACACAGTTGGGACTAGCAACTCGGTTGTTAAAACTGTTCACTAAGTGAAACTGCTTACATCCTCACTTCAGCTTTCCCTTGGCTTTACAGACCTGCAAAAGTTGTAAATGCGAGGATGGGCCATAAAGTTACTCTTTCACCATCGTAACTGTGAACAAACACTAAATGGGGCATTCACTAAACTGGGACTCCGTGTATTCTCACAGTCAAATTCAAATTCTTGGTGGAGAAATTGCCTGAAAGTAGTAAAATGCAACGTGAAGACAAATCTAAATTGCATTCGAACAGGGGTCTCCAACCTTGGCAACTTTAAGACTCGTGGACTTCAACTCCCAGAATTCCACAGCAAAGCAAAGCTGGCTGAGGAATTCTGGGAACTGAAGTCCACGAGTCTTAAAAGTTGCCAAGGTTGGAGACCCCTGCATTAGAAAACAGAAATCAAAGGCAAGGGGGTTACTGAGCTTGGAATCAAAACTTAGGGAAAATTAAGATTGATTGCAAACTGAATAATAAGCTAAAAATCGGATGAGACATCAAACAAAGCATCATTTCCAAATGACAATAAATAATTGTTTGACTGTTTTGCTTCCTACATCCAGTCCTTTGCTCACTTCCGGACTTTCCAGTTAAAGGAAGATTTAGTGAAATTGGAACAGGTTCAAAGAAAGGAAATCAGGATGATCAGAGGATTATGATGAACGAAGTCATAGAGGAGAGACAAACAGAAGTGGGTTTAATTTAACCTTGAGTAGTGACTGAAGGAGAACACAATAGGCGCTCTTCAAATACATGACAGGATTTCACCTCAGAAATCTAGATCTTTCTCTTATTTCAGAACGTGGGATACTGGATAGCGGATATAAATTATAGGAAGCTAAATTCCAAATGAGCATCAGAAAAATCTGAGTAAAACATCACTGGCGGACGATGGTTTTCTCTTTACCGAATGTATTCAGGTAGAGCAGGGGTGCGGAACGATGGCCCTTTTACAACTTGTGGACTTCAACTCCCAGAATTCCTGTGTGGTGGGACGGCGTGCATGCGCATGCACATGAAGCTTGACTGCAAGTGGAACTGCACATGTATGTGCATCATGTGAATTGAGCTTCATGCGCATGCATGCTGGCCCGCCTCTCTCGCAACCCCATTCCGAATATGCCATGGCCCCGTAGTATGTCACAGTCTGGGAGGTTGGGGACCTCTGTACTAAAATATATTCAAAAATATCCCAAAGTATTCCTGTTAATATAAAATCTGATGAAATTACCAATGGCAATGGGTTGAAATGACATAAAAATCACTCAACTGTAATATTGTTTTTCTAATACTGATAGTCCTCAAGTTATGGTTATTCATTCAGCAATGGTTTGAAGTTACAATCAGGCACAAAGTCAGCTTGGCCCAGTCACTCCCTCCTAGCCTGCAATACTGCATTCTAACCACTGCGTTACCCTGAATGAAAAATGGTCACAAGTCACTTTCTTCAATGCCGTTTGAATGATCACTAAGCGAATGGTTGTAAATCAAGGACTCTCTGCAAGTGTGTGTGTGTGTGTATTAATATACAAATATTAATGTGTGTTAAAAAATTAAAATTGATAAACGTTTACAGTCAAAAATGTTTGGAGACCACGGATTTAAAATCAAAAGAAAAACATAATTTTGCTGGGCACGCTTTTTCTAACAACCACACGGAATGAAGAAGGACGTACAATGATGCAGTGACTGGCTTATTGCAAATTTGCCAGAAGTCAAATCAATGTCAGGAAAACGTTTAGAGCTTCAGGGAGGTGTGTGTTTTATCCATGCACCCTGTACCAAAATGCGGGGGGGTGGGGTGGGGGGGGGGTGTTTCAGTTCTGGGCGAAATTAAGGCCCATTTCTCCAGCTCTACAGTCAAGCCTGAGATGAATTTAAGGAGGTTCGTACAGCCTCCTTCCGCCCAACAGACACTACATGTGCACAACTCCCTTCGAGTTATAAAAAGATAAGGCTGGCATTCCTTTCCTTGTGGAGAATAGACGGGGCCCTTTTTGGGAATGTTGGAATAAACAGCTGTCCATTCAGACTGCAGCCTGTTGCAGAATACACTCCCAGTCCCAGCCACAGAAAGCATGTGAGCATGTCCAAGGCCATGCAGCTGATTGCTCAAGGTTAGAAAGAGACTCTCTAGGAACTCTTCACCATGTAGTTCTTTCCTCTCGCTAGCAGAAGGAAGACACCCACTGCAATAGGTTCAGCATAAAAAAACTTCCCTCTGCATAGGAAAAAAAAATAGCAATTCAGGTGGAAGGGTAATAAACCTTTTGTCCCCCATCTGCTAGTTGTCCAACATTCAGGGCATCGGGTTGCCTTCAAATCCTGGAATAATTCGAGTGGAATAGTTTAAATACCATTTGCCCTATGTGAGTGAGAACAGGACGATGAACCGAGGCTTGTGAAGAGGAACACAAAGCACGCCTTAATATTGGAAAATATTGCAAAAACCAACACAGCTAGTCTTCCAGTTACGATCACAATTGGAGCCCAAAATTTATGTTGCTACAGTTCAGTTAAGATTCTGCATGGATTAAGTTCCTGGAGAGTTTTTTTTTTTTTTTTTTAATTTGTCATGCAATTACAGCTGCACAACTTTCGACCACAACTGAGCTCAAATCTGTGCATGTCTGCGGCTCCCACATGTGCGCTGCATGTGCACGCACGCCATCTATGCATGCACACAGCTTTTGCAAAAACTTGCATATGCAGCAGAGCTCTGAAGACCGGCTGGACTCCAAAGATTTCTTGTGCGTGGATGTGCAATTGCCTGCATGCGCAGTGGAGGCCTGAACGCCAGCTGGGTCTCCACAATCGTGCGTGCATGCATGCTCAATCACACACATACACACACACGTGCAGCTGGAAGTAAGTTGGCCAACAGCTCGTGTGCCAGGTGAACTAGCTCTACGTGCCGCTTGTGGCACACGTGCCATAGGTTCACCATCACGGGTATAGGGTCTCCTGTTTGAGCAGGGGGTTGGACTAGAAGATCTCTAGGTTCTCTTCCAACCTGATAACCTCATGGTGGAATGAGAGCAGGAATAAACTTGGGCTGCTCTAATGAAAGAGCGGGAAAGCAATTCCCACACGCTAGATCCAAAACCCTTCTTCTTGATCATTTCCAACCGTAACATTTATGATTATTTTTTTTAAAAGAAAACCCAGGATGTTAATCGGACACCATGAAATGAAAAATTAAATGAGTAACACTTCACAAGGTTCAGTAGGTTTAAAGCAAGGCATTTACTGGCCTGATACCAAAGGGTTAATTAATTTTAAATTTAAATTTAAATTTTATATAATACTGTTTTAAAGTTTTGGGGTTGTTCTTAATTTATTTAATCTATTTAAATTGATTTTAAT
>JAEANM010026691.1:0-10685 GCA_017656035.1 Myanophis thanlyinensis | reverse complement strand
GTGTGTGTGTGTGTGTGCGTGTGTGTATGAGTGTGTGTTTTCCCAACCCAGAAACCGGGCGGGCCTGGTCTCAGCCAACCGGCCCGCACAGCTCTTTCCAGGGACTCCACCTTGGCTGGTCAAACAGGTTTGGGAGTCCAAAGGACAAAAAGCCGGAAAATTGCGCACTTGACAAACTCGCAAAAGGACCGCCCAGAGGGACGCACGCAGGGAGTTCCTGGGATTTAAAGCCGCTCCGGTTTATTTCCCCTTCCGTCACACACACACACACACAACACACACACACACACACATCCCAGGGTGAAAAAGTGAGTGTGGAAGGTGTGACAAAAGGAGAACCAGATAAAAGGACCGAGGATTTCTCTCCGTCTCCCCCGGTAGGTTTTCTAACCAACAACTTTAATTTGGCTTCTCTCGCACTTTTCTTCTGTTGTATCTTCCTAAATGCAGACAAGATCTTTTCCAGGGGCTCAACTCAACCGTTTGGATTTCTGCCTGCTTTTCCAACTTGGCTTTTGTTTTTGCTGGGAGTGTGACTCCGCTCCGGCCAATTCGCCTCGTTTTAAGGCCAGGAAGCGTAGCCAAGTTAAGCGTGTGAACGCAACCGAAACACAGGCAAGTCCTCGACTTACAACGGCCCGAAGTTGCAACGCTACTGGAAAAAAAACAAGCGACGGGTGAACATTTTTTCACACTGACGAACGTTGCCGCGTTCCTCACGCTCACTTGATCAAAATTCAAGATGCTTGGCGACTTGACTCATATTTGTGACGGTCGGAGGGTCCCCCGAGGGGGTCACGCGATCCCTCCGACCAGCGAAGTCCACGGGGGAAGCCAGATTCTCTTAACAACCGTGTAATTTAACAACGGCCGGGATTCGCTTAACGAAAGTCATAAAATGGGGCAAAATGTTTCACTTAGCAACATGAACGTTGGGATCAATTATGGTTGTAAGACAAGGACTGCTTGTACCTTCGACTCCTCCCCCCCCCACACCTGATGGGGAAGAGGTGCTAAAATACTACACTAGTGTGTAGTTTTATAATTACTTTCCTCAAATGCAGTCAAGTTGGATTCAACTACATTTTGCTTCGCAACTTTTTTTTTGCTGTTTTTCTCTGTTGGGTTCACATTTTTTAAAAATATAATCACAATGGCTTGTTTGCACATCACGTAAAACCAGAACAGAGTTCCTTAACAGTAGTTTGATTCCTACTTTATGTGGATTGCTTAGCCATGATTAGCATACTTAAACCACAATTGCCTGGATGCACCCAGCCAACTAATCTATGTTTCAGATACAACGGCTAGGTTGGAGCGACCTGCTCTATATATTTAATTTAATTTAATTTAATATCAGGATTTCTATACCGCCCCATCTCCCAAGGGACTCGGGGCAGTGTACAGCCAAGTAAAAACATGTACACAATATAACAATATAGAATTACATTTTGTTCCACTGTTTTGTTCAGTACTGATGACAAGTTGCCTGGCCTGAAGTTACCCAGGTCTTTTCGAAGATCGAAACAGTATTTAGTCTTTACCATTCTTCTGGGACTATGCTCATCCACAATCATTTCTCAGATATTTTTTATTTGATTTTATTATTAAATTTGTTTGCTGCTCATTTTGCTGCAAGGTGATTCTGAGCAACTTTCAACATTATGTAGAAAGGATCATTAAAGTAACAACTACAAACTCCTCCAAAATCCATGGATGTAAGTTGCCTGGTTGTCACTACTTAAACACATGACTTATCTTGGATTACTACTCCCTTTGTGTCAGTGTTTCTGCTTAGGTTCATTTGATTGCAGTCGCTCTTTGGGGAAATTGTATCTGCAGTCTGAAAGCACTCTTTTCCCTCCAGTTGTTTCTGGATTCCTAAGGACATCAGTGGCAAGACGTACATTTGCTCTTCGCACAGTCACTTCCACCCTTGTGACCTCCCGCCTACACTATGCCAACGTTTTCTACATGGGGCTCCCCTTGAAAAGCATCCGGAGGCTGCAGTTGGTACAGAATGCAGCTGCGCAGGTAATTTTGGGAGCTCCTCGGAGCTCCCATATTACACCTCTCCTGTGCGAGCTGCACTGGCTCCCTGTGGCCTTCCGGGTGTGATTCAAGGTGCTGGTGCTCACCTTTAAAGCGCTCCATGGCTTGGGACCCGGGTACTTACGGGACCACCTGTTGCCACCATCAGTCTCCAGCAGACCGGTACATTCCCACAGGGCGGGCCTCCTCGGGGTTCCATTGTCAGGACAGTGTAATCTGACAGCCCTGAGGGTGCGAGCCTTCTCTGTGGGTGCACCCTCCCTTTGGAACGAATTGCCCCCAGAGATTCGGACCATTACGAACCTGCGGACCTTCCAGCGTGCACTAAAAACCCACTTATTTCAGCAAGCCGGTCTGGCCTAGTACTTAACGGGGTTTTAAATTCAGTTAAATTAGTTTTAAATTTTTAATTAATTTAACTTAACTTCTTTACATTGGGTTTTTAATTAATTAGCCACTTCTATTTGTATTTTTAATTTGGTTTTTTAATTATATATTTCTATTTTTACTGAGCTGTGCACCGCCTCGAGTCCTTCAGGAGGGAGGCGGTATACAAATGTAATTAAATAAATAAATAAATAAATTTGTGCAAGTATATCTAGTACAGGAACTGTAACCATTCCTGAAGCCTTAAACCTGTTAACAATTAAAGATGCTTCAATTACATTCCAGACTGTGTACTACAATGGGTGAAAAGAATTAAATCTCTATTCAGCCAGGTCTTTCTAGTTTAATTTTAATAGTGACTTTAGCAACTTTAATGACAACTATTTTATGCTTTAAAAAAACGATGATCCACCTTAAGTGTCCTTGTATAAAAATGTGATTGCAATGCAATGGTTTAAGTCTTGTCCATCTTTTTTTCCCTATGTTTAGAGCGTAAAATGTCCTTCCTTCCTTCCTTCCTTCCTTCCTCACCCTTTCCCTCTCCCTCTTTCTGTATATATTACAGAAACACACATACATGTTTCTATTACTGCAAGGAAAATCTTTTTCTTTTACTTCTTTCCCTTTCTTTCAGTATTTGAGCAGCTGTTTTGCAGTTGCTGCAAGCAGCAGAACAGTTGGCTGAAACCTGCCACTGCAGCTTTCTTTAACTAAGCTAATGAACAGCTAATCCAGAATGAAATAACGTTTTGTAGGATTGCTTAGAACATTGAAGGAGCTGACCCCTAAACAGGAGTTAAGCCAAGAAAACAAATACGTGCTTGAAAAAAATAATCACATTGGGTTGCAAGACGGCTTAGGATAGATGAAATAGATTTTAGCACATACTATAACTTTTTATTTTCATCTAAGTACAATTCATATAGCAACAGAAGGGGGCAAGAACAGCAACAAAAGATAGGGAGAGAGAGAGAGAGAGAGAGATGTAAAAATAGCAGGAGAGATTTGTCTTCGAGCTGAAAATTATAGATCTCAGTAATGGAACAGGCAGAGACAGCACTTTAAAGAAAAAAATAATGAAACATTTGACGAAACAATAAAATTCCATGCTGTGGAAAAGGGAACAGTTCACAAGGAAATACTTTGATCTAAGAAGACATTCCTCCCACATCAACCATTTTTTTTTTCAAAGCTTCAATAGCTTGGCTTAGTAACTGACCTTGTTAAAATGACTTTTTCTCCATCAGAGCTGGGGCTGCAAAGAACTGGCAAAATAGGGTTAAACATATAGAAATCACCCAGCTGGAGAACATTGCTTAGTGGATTAGTGGCTAGAGCTACTGTTTCATGTGCCTTAATACTATTCATATGTTTTACAGTATTTACACACACTATAGTCTGTATAGTGTACACACACTATAGTCTGTATAGTGTGTGCAACACATCAAACAAACTTCCATTACTGCAACATGCATGCAACTGTAGAAAGTTAGCACCCAGAAACTTCCATTACTGCAACATGCATGCAACTGTAGAAAGGAGCACCCTCTCCTTGAAGAATGAAATATTTTGAGAAATATTAAAAAAAAGAATATTTCCCTGGATGAGAAATTGAGAAACATGCTCTTGGAGACAGAAAGCAGCCCCCACCTTTCTTAAAAGCCCTCAGCAGATGTCAGCACGTAAGAGATAAAGAGTTTATTGAGATCTAGGTAGCTCTATTCATAAGCAAATTTCCTGTAGCAAGATCTGAGCAATGGTAGGATTAGCCTTCATTCACAAAAGGAATTGCCCAATAAGCCCCCTCATTGCATCAGCAGACCAAATTTAGCTCAGACACCGTACAGAGCCAGCTATGACCCCCTATAACAGAATACATGTTCTTACCGCCCACTCTCAACTCCATGTGGTTAGCTGCCCAGAACCATGTGCTTGGTGGTTCTGCTTCACCATTAAACACTCTTTCCAATCGGCCTCCAGCATCCATTTTGTCTCGAGTGCCTTTCTCCCCGATGGGAATTGAACCAGATGGACATTTCTTCCAACAATACCTCATGGACAAAAATGGCATATGCATGATCCATGCATATTGTTGCACACAGTTTAAATTGATGTACTCTTGCAAATACATGTTCATATAAAGAAACCCTTTTCATGTGTTATTTAAACAAATAACAATCTACTCATGTTCAGGAAGTGCAAGGATGATGTTGCTAATTCTGCAGCCCTGCATGATTCCCTCTCTGCATAGGTGTTGTGTGTGTTTGAGCCTAAGTCAGGATAGACTCCATGCAGCTGCCTGGATAACTCCCTGCAGTTTTCTTGGAAGAGTTCAAAAGTGACTTGCGAAAGCCATTGAAATGTTTCGAGTACAACTATTTGTGGTTGTTGGTTTTGATGGTGATCATAGGATAATGCTGCAATACAGATGGTTATTCTATACATGTGGACAATAACACAGAGGAGTCTAGGCTTGTATCATTTGCCATGCTAACTTTTCTCTCTCACACATATAGAATCAGACTTGCCCATTAGTGTATTATTAGGGTAAGACAGCAATAGCAATAGCTCTTAGACTCACATACCACTTCACAGTGTTTTACTAGTGATTTACAGAGTCAGCATATTGCCCCTAATAATCTGGGCCCTCATTTTATTAACCTTGGAAGGATAGAAGGCCGAGTCAACCTTGAGCCAGGCGAGATTTGAACTGGAAAATTGCAAGCAGTCGGCAGTCAGCAGAAATACCATGCAGTACTGATTCTAACCACTTGAGTACAGTCCATTATTTCAGCTATGAATTTAATGACTGGAATGCCCATATGTTAATTGCATGGATCCTTTGGGAGAGGGGGCGGTATATAAATTAAATTAATAAATAATAAATAAATATTTCCACCAGTTTTTAAAGATCTTTTTCACATGATGCATTCACTTCTAATCTTCTTGTTGACTTCAGTATGCTTGATGTTGTAAACTTGAAGAATGCCCTGGTACTTGTAGTGATCTTCTTCATCCGTCTCCTTGATGTTATTTACATAGGACATCTGAATTCTTTTAGTTTTCACTAATTTCCCCTTGTTGATGGTAAGGGTGGAACATTTCTCCAATCCAAATTCCATTTCAATATCTTGATTGTATGTATGGACAGTGTTGAGCAGTGATTCTATATCAGATGGCATTTTTCCATACAGCTTCAGATCATCCATGTAAAGGAACTGGGATAGCCTGGCAGATGTTTTTGATGTTTGATAGCCCTGGCTTGACTTGTTCAGTATTATTATTGGAGGAATCAATGCAACGATGAAGAGTAGTCATGACAGGGACTCTCCTTGAAAGATTGAACTATTGAGAGTAACCTTTCCCAATCTATCACCATAGAACAGCAATTGTGATTTCCATTGTGCCATTGATCTTTGCACAAAGCTTCCAATGGTTTTATTTGTTTTTTTTGCATGCAGCTTCTGATCCCTCTCAGCATCATTGTCATGCTACATTTTTTATTTGGACGTTGCTTTGTATATCACTGTGGTTAGTGTTTAAAACATTGGAAAGCCTGTGTTGTCATAAATAAATGAAGGAGCTAAGACAAAGAGAAGAATGAGATATATCTAGACCTGAAAGGATTCCAGGAATCAAGAAGGATACATAGTGGGGGCGAGGGTGGGGGAAGATTCAATGTCTAGGCAGGAAATATTTGCTTCTTCCTGTAACAGAAACTATGAAGGTACCTTTTTAATAGTTACACTATTGCTTTTCAGGTTCATTAGTTGCCTACATTAACTAGCAGTGTCCTTCCTACTATATCAAATGGATGAAACTCTCAGTACTCTGTGGTGCTTCTGTGACCCAAATGGGATGGTTGCTATTCAACCAAAGTTTTCACTGAGGCAAGAACTGAAGAAGAAGGGAAACTTGTGGTCTCCATGCAAGTCTTTGACTTACAACAGTTTATTTAATGACTAAAAAATTGAAAAAAGGGACATGACCATTTTTCACATGTCCATGGCATCTTCATGGTCATGTGATCAAAGTTTGGATGCTTGGCAACTGATTCATATTTATGACGGTTGCAGAGTCCCAGGGTCATGTGCTCATCTTTTGCAGCCTTCTTACAAACAAAGTCAATGGGGAAGCCAGATTCACTTAACAACCGTGTTACTAACTTAACAATTACAATGATTCATGTAACAATTGTGGCAAGAAAGATCATAAAATGGGGCAAAACTCACTTAACAAATGTCTCATTTAGTAACATAAATTTTGGACTCAATTGTGGCCATAAGTCGAGGACTATTTGTATGCATTCTTTTATGGTAGGGTAGGGCTGAGCAACTGTTTCTCACTCTTTCTCAGCTGTAACATTTTAATAATCCAAATAACAGTCCTTTAAGATCAGGTTAATCTTTGTTACTGTTGTTTACTAGTTACTATCTTTGTGGTCCTTTTGTTTAACAGATTGCAGCTTCTTTTAAGGCCAGCGAATAGACTAAGATCTTTGGGTACTTTGTGCTAATGCTTTGCAACACTTTGGACTCTTCTCTGCACCTGACAGCACTCACAATGTCAACGATTTTAGAAAATGATTTGTTTTCTTATTCTGTTCTGTGTATTAAAATAATAGAAAACTTTATCTTTTTCTTTGAATTTCTGTGACTATGCATACTGTAGGGGCAATCTGTTTTCTAATTGGAAGGAATTTCTGTCTCATTCTATTTTTGGCTAGATTCAAGATATCCCAAAGAGATTAGCATCCTGTTGAATTTGTAACTTCAATAGATGGTTTAAAATCTAGTTATATCATACCACCATCATTCAGCTGCCTAGAAACATATAGTGTTGGTCTCAATTATTAGGGAAAGCCTGGTTTTAAATTGCTTATGAACTTAAAATTTCACTGTTACTACATTTTTTGGCCATGGGGGCGGTTGTTAATGCAACAGAGAATGACAGCAAAGGATCTCGATGTTGCATTGAGCTGACACTGACCATTCTCCGTGTAGCTTTCAATCATAACAACTTCTTAACATTTTTTTAAAAAGCACCTGATTACACACTGACACATATGCTGAAATATAGAGAAAGGAGAAGTTGAATTGCAGTTTGTTTTGTAATAGAATTTTTTCCCCCAGTCAGAAATAGGTCTTTCTATTCTATCATTGGCTGGGGGGGGGGGGGGGGGGAAGGGAGAGATTATCACTGATTGTTCAGGATGTTGAACATTCTCTGCATTTTGAGATTGGCAGATGGGAATATAATTATGTCTCTTTCAAGCTGTTATATGTAGGATCGGGGTGAAATGCTGTTGAAGCAGAAGTATCCTTAGAAAAAATTAATTTATTATAGGAAGATGCATGTTATGGTATAATAGATTCAAATTTTTTATTCTTTCCCCAAGGAGTACTAGCTAATGCACTTTCCTCACCAGACCTCTGTAACATAGTTCTATTATATCTGTTTATAAATTATTGACAGGAAAACATCCTGGATTCAATGGCAAATGGATGCTTCAGACAGTGGTGGAATTCAATTTTTTTTACTACCGGTTCTGTGGGTGTGGCTTGGTGGGTGTGGTTGGAGAGTCATGTGACTGGGTGGGCAGTTTCTGTAAGCAGGGTAATAAAGATTAGGCTAGAAACAACACCAGAATGTTTCTTTCCTGCCTTCCTTACAGGATTAACCCTGTAAAGTGGAAAAAAAACGAAGATTTCTTCTAACAACCGGTTCTCCAAACTGCTTAGAAAATTTACTACAGGTTCTAGCGAATAGGCTAGAACCTGCTGAATTTCACCTCTAGCTTCAGGGTGTGGGGTTGCATACATAGCATCATTCTGCAATTCCTTAAGACAAAGGTGGTTTTTCCTGAAACATTTTTGCCTTCAAATCTAAAGCACTTTATAGCCATAAAATTATAGCTCTGTTTTTTTAAATTAAACTTTAAAAATGTATAGACTGATTTATTATTTTTACATTCATGACTTCAACACATTAATCACAATACTTCCATCCTGATTTAGCCAACATTGTTAAACAAATATGCCTACATAAATATGTTTGTTTTTGTCATTTTAGTAATTGCTGATGGATCACTAGAGAAAACCAGTGATGACATTGGGAGTGAAGAGGATTTATATGAAGATTTCCGAAGTTCAAGTCATCGTTATGGCCACCCAGGTGGCGGCGGAGAACAACTTGCTATTAATGAGGTACTGCAGCTCTTAGTAACTAAGGCAAATAAAATACATTTAATGTTAAGTGCATTTTCTAATAACACATTTATCTCTTTTCATGGCAGGACTTAAAATTGTAGCTTAAAAGTACAGACCAATATCCTCATGAAATTGAAAGCAGATTTAAACATCCATATCATTACCACTTCAAAAAGAAAATACTTAGTAACAATGCTTAAATCACTTCCCTGGAGAGAAGGCTTGCTAAAAGCTTGCTAAAGCAATAAATGTCTAAACCTACCAGCGGGGCCCATGTCAACAATTATAAAGCAGTCTTTTCTATATTGAAGTAGCATCCATTTATATCATAAGTAAGTTCAAAGGAGTCAAGGGCCACTTTTGGCTTCCTTATATTCTGAAGAATTGCAGGAACATACAGTATCTCATGATTGGTGGAAGTGACATGAACATTTTTTTATTTAATCTGTTTTTAATGTTTCGGAAGGTTAGAGTGAAAGATGACTAGGAGATACCTTCTCAAAAAGACATTTTGTATTCTATCTGACTCATTTTTGGGGGAGGTGTTTGGAAAGAAAAAGTCTCAGTTTATGACCTTATTTCTGGATTGGCAAGCAGAGGAAAGTCAGTCTTTAAGACAATATGAGTCAATCAGTAAAGTTAGCATTTTGTTGAGCTAAAATGATTGTTTCATGATCATCATGATCATGACCATCATCTCCACTTAATACCCTGTTTTGAATTAACTGATTGGTTTATAGTGAGTATGATGTAATCCAGTATATGCGTGATAAAGGGTTCTAAATATCTTGTTATTTTCTAATGCAAGATTTATTTCAGAAAAGGTGCTAAGGTGCTTAGCTGTCCCTTAAAATGAATCTAAGTTGTACATTCAGAAAATGACCTAGGAATCTTATACATAACTGATGGATTAAGTCATTCTTGTTTCATATGAAAGGAAAATAACAGAAATTCTTGTGATATTATCTAAAGATTTTTTGAACAAAAGGTATATTTCTTTGATTTTGTGAGCATTTATAAACAGGAGATTTATGAGTCCTGTATGTCATGGTATTTTTTTGAACAAGCCATAGTAACAGCTTATTGTAACAGCACTGCCGAAAAAGCAATAAGAGTTGTAAATTTAATTCTGTGCAGTTTCTTTTCTTGAAACATTGTATTGCTAATTAGAGCTTATAAATCGTATCTTAGACCAATCTTAGAGTATTGTTCAACTGTTTGGAATCCCCACCATATATCTGATATCAGTACAATTGAGTGGGTCCAGAAGTATTTTACGAGAAAAGTCTTGCACTCTTCTGTACGTAATAGAATTCCTTGCACTACTAGGCTCAAAATATAAAATTATACACTGTAATGTTCTATCTGTAAATGACTTTTTCTGTTTTAATTGCAATAACACGCATGCTAACAACTGTTTTAAACTCAATGTAAACCATTCCAAACTCGACTGTAAGAAATATGACTTCTGTAATAGAGATGTCAAAGTCTGGAATGCTCTACCTAATTCAGTTGTATATGCTATAAATTTTCATAGTTTCAGCTGCAAATTGACTTCTGTGGATCTTATATCATACCTAAGTGGACAGTAGAGGGGGTGAGCATAAGTGCACAAATGTCATTGTATTTTATTATTTTCTTATTCTTGTATCCGTTTTACTATATTGTTTGACAAATTCCAATAAATAAAATAAAATAGTGACCTGGTTTACATTTAGTCCTAACATAATCCATGGTTTGTAAACCACAGTGGCTGAATGCATATATTGTGCTAAAGCCAAAAACCCAAGAGACCTTGGCTTGGTTTCCAATAGTGGCTGCTGATATTTTGATAGAATTCATTGAGAAAGAGTTCTGACATTGTCCTAGCAGTGACGGATGTATATCAGTAAGGAAAGTAAGATGCAATTCTGCAACTGCTGTTCATGAGACAATTCACCAGCAAATACTTGCAAACTTTCTTAACTTTAACTTTAACTTTAATCATATTTATATACCGCCCCATCTCCCTAAGGACTCGGGGCGGTTTACAGCCGA
>JAEANM010026690.1:0-10685 GCA_017656035.1 Myanophis thanlyinensis | reverse complement strand
AGAAAGAAAGAAAGAAGAATGGGAGGGAGGAATTTGACTGATTTTTACATCTTACATTTTACATCTGGTTCTTGACAGAAGGATAAGTAGATGGCCAATTTATGGCCCGGAACAATTAAAAGATTAAAGGGACAGATCCACCAGGAAATCAAGAGATCTACTGAATCTCTTAAAGAGAGATCAGAGCTCTGTCAGCTCTGATGAGAGAAGCTAAAGTCTTTGAATAATTTATGATAATCAGCCACAGCAAGTACCTCCTGCTTAATACAGCGGCATTAACCTGGCACAGCACCAGTGTTTGTTCTCTGTGTTGGCTCGCTCAACTTAGTTTTCACCAGGCCAAAAAAGAAGAAAAAAGAGGGTGGGGGAAAGCCGAGGGAAAGGATTATGTTATTTTACATGTTCTATCATTATCAAACAACTCACAAAATGAATCAGAACAGAGTAAACAATCCATTTATTCCGGGCTCAAAGTCTTCCAATTACAGTGAAATGGATTCAGCGCATGACAGACTGGGGAAAAAAAAGAAACATTTTCCCATCTTAGAATAACTAACATCCCTGAGAAGCAAAACCCCTCATCTTAGAGTGGGTTTTTTTCCCCCCTGATCTGCTCATTTCAAGCCCAAACTGGCCTTTTAAAAGGAGCCACCAGTGCTAGTATCTGAGGTGGTCTTCTCCATTGGCAATTCCACTTCCTTTTTCTTTTCACTTACTCCTTGTCTGGGCTGTTGTCGAAGACTCCTTCTTGGCCTTTGGCATTTCCACCCGTGTAACGCGGAAAGATAAAATTCGAAAACAAATTTCACATGAATTTGGGCAAACACAGGGAGGCCATGGAGATGGGGGGGTGAGGGGGCTGGCATGCTATGCTCCATGGGGTTGTGAAGAGTGAGATAGGACTTAGTGGCCCAACGGCAACAATGTGACTTCATATGAACCAATCCTTCTTCCTTGTTTTAAAAGAAAGACCAACCAAGCAACCAAGCAACTTGAAACAGGGTTAAAATATGCAAAGCATTTAGCCAGTGGTGGAATTCATTTTTTTTACTACTGGTTCTGTGGGCGTGGCTTGGTGGGCGTGGCTGGGAGGGGTCATGCCAGGGTAGATTCTGTAAGCAGGGAAATAAAGATGAGGCTAGAAACAACCCCAGAATGTTTCTTTCCTGCCTTTCTTACAGGATTAACCCTGCAAAGTGGGAAAAAAACAAAAGGAGATTTCTTCTAACAACTGGTTCTCTGAACTGCTTAGAAAATTTACTACCAGTTCTGGCAAACCAGCTAGAACTGGCTGAATTTCACCTCTGCATTTAGCCTGGGATGGACAGCTTGCAATGGATGGAGCCAAATTGTTCAGCACCTACATGGTCCAATTCTGGAATAGCAGCAGCCAGAACTTTGGCTAAACTTTGGAAAAAGAAGAGCAAAGAAAAGCAACTAAGATGACTAAAAGCCTGGAGGCTGAAACATATATGAAGAATGTTGGAGGATTTGGGTTTGGCCAATCTAGAGAAAAGAAGGACTGGAGGGGGAGGCACGATAGCAGCATTCCAATATTTCAGGGGCTGCCACAAAAAAGAGGAGGAGATCAACTTATTCTCCAAAGCATCTGAAGGCATCTGAAGAAACAAAAGATGGAAACTGATCAAGGAGAGAAGCAACCTGGAATTGAGGAGAAACTTCCTAACAGTGAGGACAATTAATCAATGGAACCAAACTGCCTTCAGATATTGTGGGTGCTCCATCACTGGAGGTTTTTAAGAAGAGGGTGGACAACACTTGTCTGGAATGGTAGAGGGTCTCCTGCTTGAGAAGTGGGATGGTCTAGAAGACCTCCAAGGTCCCTTCCAGCTCTATTCTGATTCTAAATCTCTGAATAACCCCCCCCCCAGATCTGTCTTTTCGACAATTTAGGAAAGGAAATGTCACCTCTGAATAAATGGAACATCAACGATTTGCCATTCCAGCTCCAGGAGAGACACTTTGCAATTCTAGTTGCATCTTTACTTGATTAGTAACTAAAAAACCAACAACAGCAGCAAATAATCCCACCCAAAAACATACTTTTGAAAGGACTATAAACCACTAGAGGGGGAATACGTGTCTATAACAGAATCAACACTGATTTACATCCCTTAACAGATTGGGTCATGGAAGCTCAAAAAGAATTGTATTAAAGAATGATTTAAACAATGTTCATTAAGCAAAAAAAAAAAAATCATTAGCTAGAGTGTGTTGTGGGAATCCAACTAATGATTTTTGTTTCTTCATCATAGTTGGCTCTTTGTTCTAATTTTCATTGGAATATGATTGAAAAGAGGTTTAGCCTGGTGAGTTAGTTAGGAATTTTCTAATACTCACAAAAGGATATATTTTTGGGAGTTTAATGGCAAAATCTCTTAAAAGAAAGAAAGAAAGAAAGAAAGAAAGAAAGACAGAAAGATCTCTTCTCCCTGTACTTTTCTTGCTTCAAGGCACAGCTACTTCCTTTAAAGAAGTGGAAGTAGAGTATTTTATCTGACTTTATTTCTCAAATTTGTTTTAAATTGTGGGTTTGTTTTAATTAACTCTTAAATTGAATTTTAAATCTGGTTTTAAATTATCAGCCTTTGTTTAATCATTTTAACTGATTTTTAAATTGTATTTGTATTTTGTATTCTTTTTAATCTGCTGTTCACCGCCCCGAGTCCCTAGGGAGAGGGAGCGGTATATAAATTTGATTAAATAAATAAATTTTCTCCTTCTCTCAGTGGGAATAATCACTTTCCTTTTCTCTCTGAGATTATTTCCTATAAAGAACTGGAATTACCAGCATTCTATCATGTCTTTGAGATTATTATTATTTTTTGCAATTCCTCCCAACAATCTTCATTAGGTTTCTTTACCAATGGAGACAGAATGACAACATGGAACTCCACCGGACTAAACTAAGGGGACATTGCTCATCATATGGAGGTCAGTTTGGGGGAATCTGTGTGATGCTTCAAGTCAGATTCTAAGCATGTCTTACTTCGGTTGAGTTTGGATTCTTTGCCGTTGCATTTTGTGGCATGATTATGAAACAAACATCACCCTTAAGAAGCAATGTTTAGGTTTCGTGAAACAAAAGTGATCCCTTTTCATTTTAGAACAACTGTAGCAATCCCTGAATATCAACCACCTCAGATATGAAGACACTTTGATTCCCACCATGGACAAATGGCTACAGAAGTTGATGGAGTTGGCAGAGATGACTAATTTTTTATCAAAGAAAAGAATGGAAGTGAGGTGGGGAAAATGAAACTTTGATTTTGGGTTTTACTGAGTCAGTTGATTTGTTTATAGAAATGGCTAGTTTATATTAAGCAAGAAGTTGAGGTTCGATGTTAATACATTCTACTGGGAGTCATAAGCAGAGGTGAAATTCAGCAGGTTATAGCAGGTTTGCTAGAACTGGTAGTAAATTTTCTAAGCAGTTTGGAGAACCAGTTGTTAGAAGAAATCTCCTTTTGTTTTTGTTTTTCCACTTTATAGAGTCAATCCTATAAGGAAGGCAGGAAAGAAACATCCCGGTGTTGTTTCTAACCTCATCTTTATTGCCCTGCTTACAGAAACTGTCCACCCGGTCACATGACCCCTCCCAGCCACGCCCACCAAGCCACACCCACAGAACCAGTAGTAAAAAAAAATTGAATTCCACCACTGGTCATAAGTCAATGCCCTTTTTCTTCTTTCCCTCTCCTCTTCCTCACTTCTCTTTTCCTCTTCCCCTCCTCTCTGTGTCCTGCTATTTGCTTTTGCATTTTTGCATTTTATTCTATAATCTAATAAAAATGTTATAAACTGGAAACAGCCTCAGATATGAAGATGACACCACCCTAAATGGAAGAAAGTGAAGGTGGGAGTAAGGACCCTCACAATGAGGCTGAAAGAAGAGACTGCAAAAGTTGGCATGAAACTCAACATTAAAAAACAAACAAACAAACAAACCGAAGATCATGGCATCTGGTCCCATCACTTTCTGGCAAATAGAAGGGGGAGAAATGGCTGCATGACAGGTTTTATTTTCTTGGGCTCTGGGTTCATCACAGACAGCAACTGCAGCCGTGAAATTAAAAAGATGCTTCCTGTCCTTGGGAGGAAAGTGAGGGCAAACTTAGAGAGCCTATTGAAAAGCAGGAACACATCATAATGGCATCAAGGATAGTGTTGGCTCAGAATTTGAAAGGAGACCGCATCCCAACAGAAAGCACGATAATACACAAACTATTGGAGCATGCAGAAATGGACAGATTAACCCTGGAATTAAAAGAGGAAGAAAGTTTGGAATATTATGTAGTCTGGGAAAAATGGTATTTATGGATATATAATAGAATGATTTAAATAAATAAGGAAAATATAGAGTTGAACGCATTTCACTGCATTTCGTACCATGTATGACTCTGCATGTGATGAATAAAAGTTGGTTTGATTTGATTTGATTTGATTTAAACATAAAAATAGATTATGGAATCAATTAAGCAGAATTGACTAGAATGTATGAAAAGATGGATCATATAGGTACTGTCGGTTAAAAGGATTGTAAATACTTAATAGGAAAGATAGAGATATATGTTTTACTATTGTTTTTAATGTTTTTGATATATAATAAAGTTTGTCGAAAAGAAAAGAAAAGAAAAAAAAAGAAAAAAAAGAAGGAATGCCATCTTGCTGACAAAGATCCGTATAATCAAAGCTGTGGTTTTCCCGCTAGTGATATGTGACTGTGAGAGTTGGACCATAAGGAAGGCTGGGTGCCGAAGAATTGATTCTTTCTCCAACTGTGAGGTTGCAGAAGACTCTTGAGAGTGCGAGGAGATCCAATCAGTCGATCCTAAAGGAAATCCACCCTGGCTGTCCTTTGCAAGGACAGATTCTGAAGCTGAAGCTCAAACACTTTGGCCACCTGATGAGAAGAGAGGACCCCTTGGAGAAGATCATGGGGTTGGGAAAGATGGAAGGCGAAAGCAGAAGGGGACAGCCGAAGGATCAGATGGTGACACCAATGCAATGGACATGAATTTGGGCAAACTCTATGGGAAAATGGAGGATGAGGGTCTTGTCTGCTGTGGTCTATGGGGTCATGAAGACTCAGTCAAGACTCAATGACTGAAGAGCAACAAAAAGAACCATTGCTTTGGAATACATCTAAAATCCTGTCCCCAGCAGATATTTTGGTGCCCATTGAGAAGGACTGGGCCAGCCTACCTACAAGACAAAAGACCTTCAGCTCCAGAATGATGGGATTATGCCAGGTAGAAAGGCCTTTAGTCACATTAACTCCTTGCCTGACAAGCAGACTAAATTGGTCAACAGACCTCACCGGATTTGCAGTCATGCTTCTGTGAGGCTGAAGGTGAAAAGACAGAAGTTGTCAACAGGGACTTACATTCTCCACCAGAGGAAAGTGGCAGAGATTTTACTCAGGGGACTTCTGAATAAAGGAAAAGGTCTTCACCTCCTTGGAAAGTAGTGTAGAAAGATAGCACCCACCCCACCTAGAAGAATGAAATATTTTAGGAAATATAAAAAGGCAGAATATTATATTTCCCCTAAAAGAGAAAGAGAAATCTTAAAGGAGACAAAAACTCAGAGCTTCAGCTCCCTGCCCCCAGCAGATATTTTGGTGCCCATTGAGAAGGACTGGGCCAGTCTACCTACAAGACAAAAGACCTTCAGCTCCAGGATGATGGGATTAAGACATGATCTTCCAGGAAATAATTGGATTATCTAGCAGCAAGGCTCACTGCTTTGCAAAATCACCAAGGCACATTGCATTACCCTCCAGGCTTCAACCAAACTTGATTCATGACCCATGACCCCACATGGTCCCCTGGGTGTCTGACTACAGCCAATAGAATACATGTTCTTGCACAGGAACAGGAAGCTCAAGGGCAAGGCCCAAGAAACGGTGTATAAATAACCCTCACTCTCCACTCTGTGTGATCATCTGACCAGGACCTCAAACCCATGTGGTCCTGTTTATCAATAAACCATCTTGCCAATCAGCCTGCATGTTTCCAGTGTCTTTCTCCCCACTTGGAATCGAACTCAGATAGACATTTTTTTCCCCAACCATAGCTTCAGCTTTCAATGACATCCTCAATTTTGCCAAGAAAGGATTGATATGATGACAGTCATGGGCTTTTTGAGATGGGGTAGGAGGAATCCATTAGAACTAGGTTCTTTGCCACTCTTGTGCAGCTCTTTGAATCCTGAGGTCAACGTTTCTGCATAGCCACGAAAGGTGACCTTAATTCTGCAATCCCATCTAACTTGAAAGTCAGCCTTGCTAAACTCAGTGATAATTACATTTGAGAAAATAGATGAAGCTGCAGGCTAAAAGTTGCAGATACATTATGTGAGCATGATAAGATGCGGATAAAAATATTGGAACCTAAAAATAACTCTAACATACTTCCAGTGATTAAACTGCGTCTTGTATCTTTTTTAAACTTTTTTTAAATCCCAACAAACTTTATGAAAAGAAGCATGTAGCTTCTGTGCTAACTATACTGCAGATCTAAAGTGAGAACAGAATTTAAAACAAAGTAAAGTTGGTTCTTGTCCTTTGCCAAATCATGCCCATAATTCATTATTTCTATTATGAAAAAGCATATACATGTCCATAAAGTGCAATTTTTAGAAGATGAAAATATTTCTAAGTATCTTCCTTCCGTTCATCTAATATAATATTCAGATAGTAAGAGCTGACTATAAGATGGGCAGCTATATGATTTTTAAAGTAAAATAATAATAATAATAATTGCACTTGGAATTGCTTACATCTTGTGACAATACCTTCAACACCATCAAACACCATCAGCTCATCCTAGGTCATTGAGTGGGACTCGATAGGAAGGCAAAAATCTCAAATTCAGTCTAAACATCTGGCTGACTGTGAGACTAACAACAATAATCATAAAGAAGGAAAATAGTTCTCAGAATTTCCACCAACAAATCCATTTTCTGGATCCCACTTCTAAGTTCAAGCAGGAAAAAGCTGTCCAACACTTCAAAAGTAGTAGAAGTAGAGGATTTTAAAAAGAGGATTTTGAAAAGAAAAGAAAAATTCACTGTCAAAGCTAGACACAAAGAATTGTGGTTTAGTCTCATTAATGTAATAAATATAATAATATTTTATTTGGTTTTGATGCCTATTTTTAAGTAGTTAGCTGTCTAAGAATAAATTTAAAAAAGACCAAAAGGAAAGCAAATTTTGATTACCGGTACATTATGGCGTTTTCAAAGCTACCTCCTATATCTCAATACTGATAGAAAATGGCTGTCTAAAACCCAGATTTCCTTCTCATTGAAGCAAGTTTGTTTGTTTCAATCGAGTGAATAAAATCCTGAACATTTTTGACAATGTATATGGAATACTAATTGATGCATTTATTTTTTACTGAAATTTGCTCACATGCTAAGGATTGAAAAATATTGCACATAAAAAAATAACACCCCTTTTTACTTATACCATAATCATAATTGAACAACATGCAATGCCCTTTAACTGGCACAAAAGCAAGTAGGCATAATGTATTGAAAGTGAAAACATGTGTAAAACCAGCAGATGGTGATAGATCAGAACACGGAGGAAACCTTTCTCTTTACTGCCACCTAGAGGTCTTTCCAATTCTGCAGCTCAGATGTAGCATACCTATGTAAAAGAAGATTGTGTGGCAAAAGAAGTTCCTGCAAATTCATCGTAGCTAATTAATTTGGTTCTTCTTTAGTGTTTCTCTATTTCCAACTACCTTTTATTTTAGACTGATATGGACTGACACCCCAGAAGGTCATTAAAAAGAGAAAGAGAGAAAAAAGAAAGACAATTCTATAGAAAATGCCACACATCAACAGGAGAATTGGGAAAAGAATTATCCAACATCTCATTTTTTTATTCTAATTTAGAGCTGTGTACTCTTTGCAAATGATTGGGAAGAACTGATTTAGGCTCAGGTGAAGATGATTTATTAAAACAGACCATTTTTCTTCTAACTTTGATATGAATCTGAAAAAAAAAATACTCTGGATTTTAGAACAACCTTCATTAAATGGGGCTGTCTTAATGAACTGCAAAGCCTGGAAGGGGTGTGAACGCATCCAAGATGTCCCAAAAACTCTTTGGAAGTTTGCCCAGAAATAGGTTAAATAAAATTATTGAGAAATAGGTTCGTGAAGCTCATTTCAAAGTAGATGGGTGTCAAATTGCTTCCCACAGTTTTGTAGGTGGCTGGGGTTTCGCTCTCAGCCACATCGTGCATTGCCACTTTATCATTGCAAATTAAATGCATAATTAGCTCCAGTCTATACCTGTTAATAGAAGCTGGAGAAATCTTCTGCTAAAAATAGAGACCTACAAATACTAGAACTGATGTGGCAAGCATGCAAAGAGCAGGCTGAGCCAATTTTAACGATCCTGACATCCAAACATGGAGGAAAAGGTAAAAGAACATCACAACACCTGTAACAGAACCCACTTCTGAATCATTGAGCATTGTTGTTTTTGCTTCAATAAACTGAATCCCTTAATTTCTATAATAAATATTTATTTGCAGGCTATTTATTCATTATATTTTTGGGATTTTTTATTTTATTTTATTTTACTCCAAAGGAAAAGGAGAAATTTTTGTTGGCACAGAAAAGACGTTGATAAAATAAGGATGTAAAATACGCGCCCAGAAGCTTCGTACATGTTGTGGGGTCCTAGGAGACTCCAGACATAGGATGGAGCCAAACTTATATTTGGTTTTAGAGATTGTTCTTAGGTGAACCATGATTTGTGTGATGATCTTGGTAGAGGTTAAACAACACACGGAAACAGAAAATGAAAATAATGAAAGAACTTTACCACCTATAAACTTGTATCCCACTTAGCCTAGTCATGAAAGGTGACCAGCAGTGGTGAAATTCAATTTTTTTTACTACCAGTTCTGTGGGCGTGGCTTGGTGGGCATGGCTCTGGGAGTCATGTGACTGGGTGGGCAGTTTCTGTAAGCAGGGCAATAAAGATTAGGCTAGAAACAACACCAGGATGTTTCTTTCCTGCCTTCCTTACAGGATTAACCCTGGAAAGTGGAGGAGATTTCTTCTAACAACCGGTTCTCCCAACTGCTTAGAAAATTTACTACCAGTTCCAGCGAACCTGCTCGAACCAGCTGAATTTCACCTCTGGTGACCAGGCTAACTTTCATCACCCCAGGTTCAAACTGAAGGTGCCAATTCCTCCTTACCTCCCAATGTAGAAATCTGCCTTACTAGATTCTGTGAAATAACTGAGAATATTTTCTAAAAAGGCCCACCCTGTTACCAGGTGGCACGGTTGGGTGAAAATGAAACATTTCTGAACTTTGTTCCAAACTGCTGATTTTTCATCTTTCTCTTGCACTCTTTTTTTTTAAAGATGGATTCTACTCTTATAAAATACTAGTTTTCAACTTTTTGAGACAAGATTTATCCTCGGCAAGTCTGATGAGATTCGCTACGTGTCACTTGTATGCTATTGATGTAAGAAAATCTATGTGTCTTGATGGGAAAGATTAAAATGTGAGCCTATGGTTGATTTCATTCTCCCGGAGCAATGTAGCCCCAGTGCCAAGAAGGGGCCAAATGCCATTCACTAATATCAGCTTCTGGTTGCTAAATAGCCATCATAGAAGTGTCAAATAAAAGGAAGGCTCGCTCTTGAGACTTCTGAAAGTGATAGAAGCCTGTATTATCTTGTCATCGGCATGGATAACAATGTTGAGTATCAATTTATTTTCCTCTTTGTGCTACCAGGGGCGTCATTTACTTTGATTATGAAACAAAGAAGAGTTTATATGATAAAGAGCAGCACAACCTATTACTAAAGAAGTCAGAAACCAAAGAGAGGTTTGAGAGACATTAGAGAACGTTCATTTTCTCTAGTAGACGGTATCATTTTCCTTCAAAATCGCAAGGTTTTGGGCAACATTTTTGCCTGTGTCCGTATTCTAATATGAATCTTCTTCTGGATTTTTACACTTAAAATTTTGTAATAGGTATTGGAGAGGGGAGGGGGAGGGAGAGGGAGAGGGGAAGGAAGGGGAGACGAAAGGAGAGGGAAGATTAGAGATGCCTTGAAACATCTGAAAGGCCGTTGGGCAAAAGACAGAGTAGAGGAGATTGTGACGACACAGCAATACGCAAGTTTAAATCACGAGGAAGACATTTTGTCTAACTCACCTGATCTTTGAGTTGCTTCTGTTTCACCACTCAGCAGTCCAAAGTCCAGCAACATCCAAGCACCACACATGCACCCATCATGCCACACCCTCCCGCCCTCAGGGCAACGGGAGGCAGAAACCACACTCTAAGCTACGTAGCATTTTTTGAATTCATCAACATTAAGACAAGTGGACTGGGGGATTCTGGGAATTTGAAGTCCACGTGTCTTAAAGTGCTGAGTTTGAGAAACATTGTTCTGACCCTTCCTAGACCATGGAAAAAAATCTGCTCTCCATGTCCATGGTGTTTCTGTTCATCCAAAATGGTTGTCTTATATTCTTGGCTTAATATTTGGATCTGGATTTATTTCTCCAAGACTTTTTTTTACTATAGGAAAAAAGAGCTAAATGAATTGCACTGATTTAGATTCTGAAAATGTACAAGTATATTATACAAGTCTCTATCTATCTATCTATCTA
>JAEANM010026689.1:0-10686 GCA_017656035.1 Myanophis thanlyinensis | reverse complement strand
TATTGCTGTGGTGTCTTTGGTCTTGTGCTGTGATTTTCTGGGTCATCTGCTGTGTTGCAGATTCTTGAGTTCTTGTGTGATTTCCTGAGTTTTCTGATGTGATGCCCTGAGTGGGTGGCTGTGATGTAGCATTCTGGGCTTTAGTCTAGCTTTGAGTTTGAGGTCTGGGTCTGTGTTCTTGCTGTGTGTCAGCTTGTTTGGCTTTGGAGTTGGGGTGTGTGACAGCTGGTGAAGCAGGATGGGTTTGAGCCTGGGTCTGGAGAGGGGGATTGGCGGTGGTTTCCTGTGTTGTTTTGGGTCCAGTGTTGGTTTTTGTGGCTGGAACTCATTTATTGATGAGGGCTAATTTCCAAATGTCTGGTAAGTGGGAGGTATCATCCCGTTTGTTCATATTATGGGGGTATTTTTCTATTTCGATGGCTTCCCTGAATATTCTTTTGCTGGAGTGTTCAATGTTGGATATTGATTTGGTGCCTTCAAAATTGATTTTGTGTTCTGTTTTACATTTATTCTTTTTTGGTGGGAGGGTGTGGTGTGCTGGGCTGGTAGGCTGCACTGCTGCCTCTTGATTAGTTGATGGAGTTAATGTAAGATGATGGAGTTAATGTAAGATGGCGAGTGGTACCTATATTCTCAAACTTACACAGGAAAAGACCCGAACAGACCTAGACCTGTATATATATATATATATGGAATATATATGTTCCATCATCGTTTGGCATTCTAGATCTTGTTTTCCAATGTTCTTTTCCATGTGTTGTTTTACTTTTGAACAAAATATAGAAAATATAAAAATCTTTTCCTAAACTGATGATCTTCAATTTCTGCAATTCCCAGCCATACTGGCCAAGACACTAAGTTGGGGAAAGCAGATATAAGCACATAAATTGAATGTGCTGTATTGAATTCTGTAATATCTATCATTTTTATTGTTTTAAAGCTTGTTGATTTTCCCATGACTCACATAACTCTTTTCAGAGGTTTTCATGAGGCCCATTGCAAAATCTACCATTCTCAAACTACACAGCCATTATTTTAAACTCAAAAGCATATATTTGGTAGCTTTCTTTGTTTATTTATTTCTCCCAGATCTAAGCAATTAGACATTGGAAAATAGCACACAGAATACTCTAAAAGAACTAGTCCAGGGAGAGCAAATATAGCAGTACTTAGCAACTGCACATTCCCCTGACACTATTCTGAACAAGAGTTAATCCCAGATGAACACAAAGACTTATACAGATGTGCACAAAATGTTTGCAATTTAAACCTCACTTTGAGCTGAATGGATGTCTTTCTTGGAGAAAGGGAGGGCTTTCTCCCATTCCTTTCTATTATACTGATAGCCATATATAGTATAATCCATGTGAGAAATGAACTGAAATGAAACCAGGAGTCTTTCTGGAATGGAGCCAAATTATTAAAACAAAAATGAAATAAAATTGAAATTTATTCTGAAACAAAAGTGAGCATAGCAGTTCAGTTTAAAAATCCAGATTAATAACTTATTTTTTGTGGTATCTTAAGAACTCTCTGATTGTACAGCCCCAGAAAAATGTTTGGTGTATAAACCCTAATATAAATTACATGCAGCTGAAAGAAATAATTCATATTCTAATACCACCACCAAAACCTCAGTTCTGCTTACATGTGTGATAGTGTTCTCTACTTTATCTCCAAATCAACCCCTTCCCAACGTCAAGTGTGCTCATTGGTCACAGACAGGTTACCTACCTGGAAACTTTATTATCTTGCATTTCTCGTAACTTGTTTAAAAGAAAAGTTATCTGGAAAGTAAGGAGTTCTCTACTTGCACTGGTATTTCAGAATGGAATCAAGTAGGCAACCATTTTTAAAATGTATTTCCAATTATTGTAGTATTCTGTTTATTTTGTAGAGCTATCATCTCTCTCTTTCTGAAATCATATCCTACTCGCATCAAGAAAAGAGTAGGTAGAGCCATCGTTATGCTTGAAATTAAATAACATTATATTATAAGCTTGTCTTTCTTCAGCAGTGGCCCATTTGAGTTAATAACTGTAAATTTGTGGAGGAAAATCAACACAATTTAAAGATGTACATTAAAATTTATTATCATAGACAGAATTACAGATTTCTGAGGGGGGGAGTACAAGAAATTTTCTTGGAATGATAGGTGATCATACTCTGCCTATTAATTGGCTTTCTTTTAGTGCAGGGGTATCAAACTCAAGGCCCGGGCCTGGATCTGGTCCATGGGTGCTTAGATCTGGCCTCAATGAAATCGAGTTTGATACCTCTGTTCTAGTGTAATGAAAAGGGTGATCAAGATTATCAATAGGGTCAAAGTTTGACAATGCATTTTCAAATTGTTTACTGTATGTTACTTTTCCTGTATGCTACATAATATCCTTTTGCTATTTTCTGTTTTGTTGTTTGCTTTTATTTTTTAAAAATACTTGTTTTTTCTTTCTTTTCTTTTTCTTGCACATTAATGAATTTTTTAAAATGCACATTACAGAATCCACTCAATCTCTATATATGCCCATAAATTTGATTTAATTTTTATGGTCAACTCAGAAGGAATGAGGAAGTCAATTTCTGCTCAATCACTTCTCTCAGCATTGACAAATGTGTAATATTGGGGATTTTAAAATTTGTGATACTTCAGAGCACAGACAAGCAGTCACTGCCCCTGAATGTTTCCATCCCATCTTGTCCTTGAACAAACAGTAATAGGTTCATACACTACTTATTAACATTTTTTTTCTTTATTTTGACTTCCCCAGTTTCTTGTAAATACCTCAGGCTAGAAAAAATATTGCATATGTATATGTAAACATACATATAAATCCAGCCATCAAGTATTCATGCCCCACAAGGCTAGAAATATTAAAGAACATTCTTATTGTAAAATAATTTGCATTTATCTATCTAAACTACTGATTTCACCTTCATTCAAACAAGAATGTCAGTATAGTATATCAAGAACTATTGCCTCGCACTTTGAGATGTGTGGCATATAAATTTGATAATTAAATATAGAAAAATGATACTGTTAATTATTATTTATTACATAATTTATCATATTGGATTAGGGGGAGAAGTTGACTTCAGGTCACTTGTGATTTTTTTGGGGTGTTTTTTCTTACTTTTTAACTGCAGACTGTCCAGTTCATTTATAGACCCAATGGTCTATAAATTGCATGAATTAAATAACTCAATGTGGTAAAAACATAGCGCCAAAAAAGACTGATTGATGCTTGGTTTATTTCCAGAAGATATCTGAAAATTAGATGTCACCTAAATATAGCTGATAAATGAAGTTACATCACACATGAAACAGGGAACACCTCTTCCGACTGAACACTTGTTTTAGGAGTTGAAAGAGAAGCCTTAATCTTGGTAAGGGTTTTCTAGTGAATAGGCTGATAATCAGAATAAATGTGGTTTAAAAATTGGTTGAATTTCATAGCTTGAGCCTTCTTACATCTGAGCCAACTTAGCCTAAACCATCTTATACTGAACTGGCTGGAGATTCCAAGGGAAACTAAAAATTGAAGTATGGAAGAAGGATTCTCAAAGCAGGAATCACTGAACACCTTTTCACTTAGAAAAGGTTGTAATTTAAGGACCTACTCAAATGATTAAAAGTCTTTTGAATCTCTGACATCAGTTAGCCCAAAAGTGACAACAGTTAGATCAAAAAGTGTTTTTAAGCTTCATATTTGCCTCTTTAAGATGTATTCAAACCCCAACCATAAAAGTTTGAACATCAACCCGTCATGTCCAGGAACCACCTATGCATCCCCTCATATCAGATTCTGGTTGATTCCTGTATTATCGTTCTATTATGTTTCTTAACAGCAATATAAGTAGATACAGATACAAATATAAACATCACAGCAGATGGCAGCATTTAACTGACCTCGGCTGATTTTAAGAAAAGCTAAGAAGGATTGATGTAGTTAGTGATTGCTGATGTGACCATTAGGAATTTCTAGGGCTGCAGGCTAGCCTGGATAGTGGAAAAAATCCCAGAAAAATGCAACCATAAACTATTTCTGTAATGTTGCCACAAAAACTATATGATATATAGTATAGTTATGCCAATATAATTGTCAGAAACATAGTCAGAAAACTATATGATATATAGTATAGTTATGCCAATAGAATTGTCAGAAATTTAATGTCAGTCAAGGGAATCTTCCTTTTATAGACGTTCAAACATACATGGCAACCATTTCTAAGCAATTTAAAGGTGTTATATGAGACAAAGCAGTAATGTTTTTAGCCTAAAACATGCTTATGCAACATGTGGCCTATACATGTTCAATGTATATATCTTCTGTGTAAGATTTCCGCATACTGTACCTCTAAGCTTTGCTACTTACAAGGAACTGTGTACATAAGGGGAAATGAAGTAGAGTAGAATTTTTTGACTATGTTTCATTGTCAAAGGCACACTACCCTGATGTGCACAGAATACAAATCTACAATGAGTTGGCTGAGAGACATCAGAGTAAACTAGGAATTTTCATACTTGGTAGATCCAAGGGGCTATTTTAAGAGTGCTAAAATTTGATGAAATCAGCCAATTACAAAATGATAGCAGATACAGCTGTCTCTAAGAGGGCAAAACAATTATTCCCCAAAGTATCATTGTCTAATGTATAGTATAAGAGGAATTTTTATTTTTGCACAAATAATCCAGTGACTTTCAAACTCTTTTAGTACGTCTTCAAGCCATCTCAATACAACCCCTTTCTCATCATTTGACTAGAAGCAAATTATAGAAAAGAATAAGGTTCTATAAAGATCTATAGGGAGCAATGCTGAGATCAGGGAGGATTCAATTTGTAGTCTGGCAAAAAGCAAATGAAGACACCACCCATCTGCAAACCAGACTTACATGTAGCAATGGGGAAGCTAAAAGACATCCTTCCTTTCTACAAGGCCAACTGATTTCTTTTGAAGCTCACAGAAAAGCTTACATTCCTGAATTCTATCCATTACTCACTGTGGCATCGTAGATTATTTTAATCTCTGCCACAGCTTTCTTTTTTTGTATCCCTTGCAAACAAATAAACAAAATAAACCCAAGATGCTATATTGGATAATTTCAGGTTAATTTAGCATAACCTGCTTGCTTTGTGTGTAGGTCTATGGTTCTCAACTGCCCTGAATGATGCTACATTTGTCATGATAGAGGAACAATGTACAAATACATGATTAATAATGATCTGTACAATAATAATTTTTTCATAATACTTTGTGAAGCAGCCATACTACCCATAAAACAGCAGCAAAAGAAAAAAAATGGACATAAGAATTTCATCGTAAAAACTAAACAACAATAACCCGCAAAGCATAAATGTTCAAAATATAATAACTGATAAGAGACATGTGAATAGTCTTAAAGAACATAAATATTTTTTTATTAAACTGATTATTAAATGGGCAAATTAAATGAGTTTTATTCTAGTATATCCTCTGTTTCTGAAGGAAGGGAGGGAGGGAGGGTGAGAGGAGTTGTTCCTTGGTGTATGATCCTTATGGAGGTAGAAGTTAATATAAGCAAGACAGTGCAAGAATAGATATTCTATTTTCTTCTTAAGGGCTGTTTAATGGAGAAATGGAACTAAAAAAAAATGGAACTAAAAAAAAATCTTTAAAATTCTAGTCAGGACTGCTACAGCATGATAATCTGTAGAGCGGATTTAAAGCTTCCCTCAAGGAAGAGCTGGCTATTAGAGATGCTGGACAAAAGATCTTTAGCCTGGCATCACTATTAGAAACCAGCAGAACATCTTACTGTTCTGTATGTTGTTGTTTTTTCCTATCTACCTAATTAATCAGCTCATCTATGGAAGAACATGGATGAAGTTTTACAAGTACCTGTAAAGCACTCAGTAAGTACCTTATAAGCTACTCTACTTGTCAAATAGCTATACAAAGACCTTTTTATTTAGCAAAACATAGGACCAATGTCTGTTGGACCGACAGATTTTGGATCCTGGTATCTATCTACAGTATCTATCTATCTATCATCTATCTATCTATGCAAATAAACATGGATTCTGTAGTTCATGAATAATGAGCTACTCTGAGATTTCTTAATACACCTCAGTTCAGAAGTAATGCTCACACCCCTCAGTATGCCATATACATTATGATCCACATTTGTATATGCAAGATGGGAGGCTATACAAACTGAATGAATAGATCATAGAAGTTTAGTATATGCATGTATATTTTACAATCAAATGGTTTCTCCATATATTAAGTAGGGTCATGCCTATTAAAGTACTTGCCCTCAGCCATGACATAGATCTGTGTGATCATACAGCTTTATAAAAATGCCCTTTGGAACATGTGGAAGCTCAAATTTAGAATCTGTTTTTCAATTCATTATAGTAGTCACATTTTTTCGCACATCTGCCTCAGTGGAGATGTGGAAACACAAAGGGGTGCTATAAAAATGGTTTCCTGGACTGGAAGGAAATTGTACTAGATCAGGGGTTCCCAACCTTTTGGATCTCAGGGACCACTAAAATCATAATTTTAAATCCTGTGGACCACTAATATAATCTGTCTAATGACCAACCTCTGATTTAGTGCAATATAAAAAATGCAAATAATTTTTCTGCGGACCACCAAAGTTTTCTCATGATTGGTGACCGCTGTACTAGATGATCTCCAAAATACTTTCCAACCTTACATTCTATAATTCTATGGTTCTTCCCATTTGAATACAAAGCACTGTGGACATTTAAGCTCCCTGTATATCATCCAATTGTGATTTGGTATCATCATTTACATTATTTTAACAATAATAGCACTCTAATAATAGCACTAGTATTTGTGTGAATGTTACATATCACACACTGCTATCCTGCACATCGCATTAGTACTCCAAGATACAATTCTGGCTGTTAGAACAGAAACATGGAAAATATAAGATGGAAAGAGAGCACCTGACTGAAGAGGGCTTTAGTTTTCAATAGTTTTGGTATGCACAATTAGAAAAACATTTAAAATATACAAAGGACAGCAGAAGAAAGAATTTGAAGCTGAACTATTTGCAATGATGAATATATAATTGCTAAAATGTATACAATTTTATTGCTATTTGAAATGGAAAAAGAATAAATATATGATATATGATAAAATGGGCTAAGAGCATTGGACATAATTTTTTTTTAAAAAAATAAGTTTTTATATATGAGTCTGAAGATTAGAATGAGTAACTTATGGAAAGAAAGAAATTATGTTATAATCGAAAGAGAAACAGGGTAAGTTTAAATAACTATAAAGCTATCAAAATGATCAGCAATCACTTTTTTCAGAATTTTTCTTTTTTTTATTTTCTGTTTCTATTCCTTCTTCACTTTCTTGTTAGTTTTCATTATTTCATTCAAAATTTGCACTGATTTTAATTCTGTTGAAAAACATCTTTAAATATTTTTAAAGACATATAATTTTAAGATGTAGCCTGATATTCCAAACACTTGGCAATGCCTCAGAGAACAGAATGTTTCAATTCCCCATTCTTAGCGACCATTAATCTCGGAAGTTGATTTACATAAATGGATGTAAACATTAATGGCAAATGCTAATGATCAAGTCAGATTCAAATAGCAAATTTCTACCTGTTTGTTATTTGTGATAGGGATTATATGTCATCCCTGTATTTGGACATTGGCGCAACATCTAATAGAACATGAAGGGAAAGGAGAGAAGGAATGAAGGAAAAGAAGGAAAAAGAGAAGGAAAAAAGAGGAGAAGAAACAACAACAGGAACAGTGAACCACTACTGAGCTGTTGCAAAAAGACTGCACAAATTAAGCATCAACAACAGTGACATAGTATCAACAACAATGCAGTGGAATATCTACAAGAAGTACTAATGGCCTGCAAGAAAGAACTGGTGGGAATACAAAATAGAAAAAGTAATAGAAAATGAAGAAGCTAAAGTGCTCCGGGACTTTAGAATTCAAACAGACAGGCACCTGCCACACCACACCCTAGACTTGACAACTATTGATAAGAAAAACAAAAAAGTCTGGATTTGAATGTTGCGGTACCTACAGACCACAGAATAGAAGAGCTGGAGAAAATCACAACATATAAAGACCTGGAAATAGAATGATTGTGGCAAAAAGAAAGCAAAGGTAGTTCCAAATATATATATATATAGGTGGCTTGAGTGCATCTGGAACACCATCAGCACTGACAAAATCACCATCAATCAGTTCTTAACGGCAGCTTTATTTGGAGCAGCTTACATCCTGCAACATTACCTTTTCTATTATTAAAATACTTTCTTGGAAAGTATAACATTGTCTATCCCCGGTCTTTGGGAAAGACTCGATAGGTGGATAAAAATGCCAAATTCAGTCTGAACGTTTGGCTACTGACTGTGACAAATTATAATAAGGACATATTTCCAAGGAATAGCTTTCATGATTCAAGACAATGGCCAAGAAATCTAGAAACATCTTAAGGATAATTCTTTGCATTGTTGTTAGAATATTTTGTTTTAGCATTTGCATTATTTTTATTTTGCTATCATTATCACTAAGTGTATGGTAATGTTGCACAACTCTTTGTTGACTTGGCTTTTAAAACTGCATCACATTAGGTTGTTTAAAAAAAAAAAAAACCAAAATGCTTGTAAAATCTGTTCCTAAAAGGCAGCATGAAAATGATTTAAGAGGAGAATTACTATTCTTTAAGGTTGCTGAACAAATATGTGATGCCAATACTGACAGCATTACAATATCAAAAATAAATGAGTAAATAAGATAAAGTACTAACGGAAAAGTTTAGAATATAAAAGAGCAGATCATACATAACTTACTGTAGCTAGATGGGATGAGGTGATTTAGAAATAATCATCACTGAACATTTTCTGAGGTGACAGTGTATATTGTTAATAGATCAATAAGTAATTTCTTGCCAGAGGAGTTATTTCTTCTTCAGTGAAGTAGCAAGGTTGCTGTTAAATCTGACTCAAACTTAATATATTAACAAAGTTGAGATTAATCTAAACTGTTAAAATGCTTAGTTGCCCTACTTAAGTTTATCTCAACTGATCATTTATTTATTATGCCATAAAAATCCAGATACTTTTCATGCTGATTGCTACTTGTTTGCTCTAAGGCAACTTGAAATTACTCTACTAGACTTTCAGGGTGCCAACTGTTTTCTACTCAAAATTTATCACCTCATGGTAATGGTAGGATCAGTCAGCTCTTGTCAGGATTAACAACATATCCAACCAAAAAGGACCATTATAATTCCTCTGACAGATTATTTTGCAATTTTTTTTAATATTAATACATCTTTTCTTGACATTCACACCACTGAGCTACAATATATTAGTATAGTTGAGACCAATGATGTGGACAGCTCTAATAATGGGAAGTTCGCATCTGTGCATTACTACTAGCCCATGCTTTGGACCCTACAAATTCCATTTCAGTTCAAAATGAAATTGGTCTTAACTCTTTATGACCCAGAACCATAATATTTAGGATACAAGCTTCTCCACATTTTCTTTCAGATATAATATGGGAAGTAGATAAGTTTTTCAATCACAGTTTTCTGGGTATATGTATGTATTCAGGGAACACAATGTCTAGGACCATGATGGCGAACCTTTTACTTACTGATTGCCGAAGACTACATGCTTTGTGCATGCGATCTGCACTTGCGTGCAGCTCCTCCACATGCGCTGCATGTCTAACTGTATCATCTGCACATGCATGAAGCTTTTGCATGTGCAATGCATGTGCACTGCACGCAGGCACTCACACATACATGAGCAATTGCATGTGCATGCACAGGAGAGCTCTGAAGACCAGCTGGATTTCCTTGCTGCAATCACGCGCATGCACAGCGGAGGCCTGAAGACCAGCTGGGTCTCTGCAATCATATATGCATGCATGTGCAATCGCATATGCATGCTCAGCTGGAGGAAAGTTGGCAGACAGCTTGGGTGCCCAGAAAGATGGCTCTGTGTGCCACTTGTGGCACCCCTGCCATACGTTTGTCATCATGGGTCTAGGATTTCTAACTATGGTACCTGGTTTCCACAGGATACACTTGCATAGAAACCTAAACAATACATTGAAAGTTTGCTTTTTTTCCCTTCCATTCAATTATGTCCAATTCTCAGAAACTAGACTCCTGCACTGCTCTTGACAAGGTTTTTCAGAAGTGTTTTGCCACTTCCTCCTTCCTAGGGCTGAGAGAAAGTAACTAGCCCATGGCTACCCAAATGATTTTGTTTCTAAAGTAGGACTAGAAATCATGGTCCATGGTTTCTAGCTCTAATGCTTTAACCACTACACCAAACTGGCTCACACTATAATATTTAAGTTATCCCATATTGTTACCTGATTGCACTTGCCACCTATGAGCTGACTGTTTACAGTTATAGATTTTGTATAGACAAGTATAATGAAATGTGGGGCTTGTACACAAATACAATAGATTAAATATATTAATTATATAAGAGAAACATATAATAATAATAATAATAATAATATATTGTGACCTGGTCAACAAAATCACCGGATTATGGATGAAACATGTGACAATTACATCCATTGTCATCGGGGCATTGGCACCATGTCCAAGAATTTTACACAGTACATGAAGAAATTGCAGCTTCCTGCAACAACACCAGCAGAACTGCAA
>JAEANM010026688.1:0-10686 GCA_017656035.1 Myanophis thanlyinensis | reverse complement strand
GATGCAGCGTGTGGTGTATATGTCCATGACAGAGGGAAGAACAACCCCAATGATCTTCTCTGCCATCCTCACTATTCACTGTAGGGTCTTGTGATCCAAAACGGTGCAATTCCCAAACCAGGTGGTGATGTAGCTGCTCAGGGTGCTCTCGATGGTCCCTCTGTAGAAGGTTGTGAGGATGTGTGGTGGAAGCTGAAATACCTTAATTATCTACAACAAGAAAGTTGATTTTGCCTGTAAAATTATATGTATTATAATTAAATATCATCTATGTGATTAGTTAAGACTGTTTTCAAAGAGAACAGAGAAAAATCATTCAGACATACTCTTTCATTCCAAATCAAGAGAGGGGAGGGGCTTCTTGTTGCTTGACAGTCATAACCTTATCTGTATTATTTTCCATCTCTTAATGTAGATCAACAAATGGAAGAACTAACAATAAAAGCAGAAATGGTTAGAAATCAAGTGAAAAGGATGAAAAACTGGACATGTCCTGGAAATGATGAATTGCATGGCTGTTGGCTCAAATATTTGATGAATAGAATGGTGGCAAGAAAATACTACAATTTCTACAAAAAAGCAAGGGGAAAGTGGATATAGATTAAAAACCAAGCAAAGGCTTACAACTGTAAGATTAAAAGAAGAAACAGAAGGCTTGATTTTGGGTGCTTAAGAGCAAGTTTTTTGAAGTAACACAATCCAGGGCAGAATCAAAGCATCATCAAATAATTCAGATTGTGCACAGAAGCAAAAGAACAGTAGATTATACACAGAGCTCATGCAAGAGTATCACATAAGTGATTATCAATAACTATATCACATAGATCCTTAAATGATTCACTGGAATACCTGTAAAAATTATCATGTGCCAGTAATGAATCATTATAGGAACATTGAAAAAGTAGTTGAAAATGAGCAAGTTAACATATTGTAGGATTTTCAGATACAAACTGATAAAGTCCTAGAATACAACAAAGCAAATATAATTATGGTTGAAAAGAAGAATTGATGAATACCAGATGACAGTAGATAGCAGGCAAAGAATAGAGAAGATCACCAGGAATCAAGAACTGAAAATTAACTTTGAAAGATTATGGTATAAACTGGCTGTGGTGATCCCTGTTGTTAATCAGCACACTGCATGCCATATTAAAAAATCTTGAATGGCACTTAGAAAATCTGCACACTAACAAAAATTCCATCTGTCAATTGAAAAAGGTCACACAACTTTGATCTGCATATATACAGTACTTCATGTTCATAACACGCCTGATATAAGTTATTGAGAAAAAAAGAAAGTCTGGTTCATTGATGTTGTTATACCAGGTGATGCTAGGATTAAGGAAAAAGATTTGGAAAAAAAAATTCAAAATAGTGGGGCTTGGAGATTGAAGTTGAAAAAGAAATTGTCAAACCTATCATGCTTAAATCTCTAGGATAAATACCTAAAGGATGTCCTTGATATCTGGATTAAATTTACCAGAATTGAACATCCCAATTTTACAAAAAAGAAAAGAAAAAAGCCCTGTTTAGAATTGCCTAACAGTTTTAGGTGCCACCTTAATAATTCTTAGCTCCTTGATTAGAATTTGAATGGTGAGATTTCTATTGGTTTTAGATTATGAATGTAACTGGAGCTTAATCATATATTTTTGATAGTTATAAGGTGGACGGCTATATAAAGTTTTAAATAAATACATTTATTTGGAACAGCTTATATGTTACTGTGTTGATACCTTTAATACTGCCAAATAATATCTGCTTATCCCATTTCCTTGGGAAGAACTTGATAGGTGAATAAAAATGCCAAATATACTCTAAACATCTGGTTTACTATGTCACCAAGGTGAGATATTCACTTCTGAAGAAGGGATTATGAAGAATGTCTATAGAGAGTCTCAGTCATCCAGCTCATAGCAGCCCCAAAGGTGCTTTTTGAAGAGGCAACTGGACTTTCTGGTTTTTATTTGAAGACATTTTGCTTCTCATCCAAGAAGCTTCTTCAGCTCTGTATGCCAATATATTTCCTTAGAGATGGAAGCATTTCATCTTCATCTTATTTCCTTGAGGTAAGGTACAAAGAATCTCTGATTATAAAAACACTTGCTAAGGTTTTTCTGTTGAAGACTTCTTGGTGAAAGCTACATTTTAATTTTATTAAACTTATGCCACATATTTATATATGCACAAGCAAATCTAACTTAGTCCCACTGAAGCCTGCTATGATTAAGATGTGCTTTTATTGTAGATAATTCTTATAAAATACCAGGCCATTTTATTAGCATTTGTTGGTCCATTTTGAAGGATTTGAAAGATGGATAAGGGGTTAGTAAATTCAAACAGATATTTTAAGTGCAATTTTAGTGGCAATAGAAATGTAAATCATAACCGGAAAATATTGGGAAATAATAGCATATAGAATGTGCCTACAATAATTATGATTTTTTTAGAATCTTCCTTTTGTTTTGATCATATTTTTATCTTTGATCTTCTATTTCTTTCAAGCAAATAATGCTGCCTTGAGATTTTTCTTCTTCTAATGCCTATATCTTAGCTTTCTTACATCTTTGACCTCTTGTGACTCCTTCCTTCTGGGAGTTTTAATTCCAGACATACTGGCTATATTCACACAACATGGTTGACTGAGTCAACTACTTCCTCCCTTTCCAGGTTAAACATTTATTGCCATGTGTCAACAGTCCATGGTCACCAATATCCCAGTGAAAGAGAGAGAGGCTAGTTTTGAGGTCATTCCAGATGCTGCAATAGAGGTTGAGAGGACACGATTATTTGAGAGGGCCAGCAATGTCCACAGAGTAAAGAAAAAAGAAGCAATAGCCTGTAACAGATTATGGATTATAATCAGAGTTTCACAACAGTTGATGAATTAGAGAAGTTTATTAAATTACACCCATTGCTTTTCCTATGTGATTAGTGACTAGTGGAATTAATTTACTTCCAAATAATCCTTGGCCTGTTTTGGACAGAGTTCATTCTGACGTCCTGGTTTATTTGCTTGTACAAATAAACGTACCATTAAACGTTAGCTCTGTGAGGTAGTCCACACAAGAAGCACAATCAGAGATATTAGATCAAACTTCGTTGTAAGGTTACATTAACAGTTGTTAATATAATAACAATTCTAATACAATAGCAATTCATCTTGCAAGAGTGACAGTGTTTCTCACCTCCTTTCTATTTATTCTCTGGAAAACTAGAGAGGATCTCTTCTGAAATATTTTCCACATCCTCCATCCATCTGCAAGCTGAGATGTCATTTACACACTAGTAGTCCAGTCTCTAGCTTTCCGTTCTGTCTCCCAAGGTCATTCCGACATATCATTATACTAAGTGTTGTCAAGTGAACAAGACCGGTGAAAACTTTCATCACAATTCTGTGTTCCTCATGCAACTGTGAGGAACCTTGTGCCAAATTCTTGTCCAAACTGTCAGTTATTTGTCATAGATTTTATTGCCATATAACGTGTTTTTTATTCCTTGTGGTATCATATGATGCAGTAAAGAATTGGATAAAAAGTAATTGTCTTCAATTTTCTTTCTCAATTTGGAAAAACAACTCGGATAGTCTTCCTTTTCATTTTTGTCAACACTTGATTGTTCCTGTCTATGTTTGTAACTTTGTAAGTTATTCATTGCATACATGAGAACAAGCATGTTCTCTGTGTCCTTCCAGTTCAATGTAACATTGAAAGAACTTAGCAGAAGTATAATCACTAACGCTTAAAACAATTGTTGACTTTGTCAACATTTCACATTTTGTTCTTTGCAGATAAAAATTCTTAATTTGGCTTTTAACAGGAGACATTTAAGAGTATCTTGGTTTCACTTGATTGTGCAGGGAATTGTGGGACTTTATGTCAATATCCTGAAATGAAATGTCTTTACCTTTCTATCCTGATAAATGGCCACGCTAAATAATAAATATTGGTCATCTAGTTTTTAAGGATCTAATAAAATTTTAGCTCCTATATTAGAGCAAAGAAACTTGCTTGCTCTCTGTTGCTGTCTTCACATTCCCTGAATATGTGAGCCAAAATGTAAGTAAAATGTCCAATTTCCTTTTTCTTTCAATATTTTTATGCAATATATTTTGTTTAGTTTAGTATTTACCTGGCTTCTTATTTCTATTAAATTTAGAAAAAAAATGATAATATACTGTTTACTGGACTTTATATATATATTTTTTAAAATAGTGAAAATGTTTTATGAATAGTGAGTAAGAGTAGTAGATTATGGCTAATAACTTACATGTGTAGTCATACTAATATAGGAATAGTGTACATTTTTCTTGTATAGTGTATCATAGAATGGAAGATTTTGCAGATGATACTAAATACAAGTACTTTTCTTCTTCCGCTGTTTGTCTTTAACAAATTGAAGATTACCAAATATGCCATTGCAGGTTTTTTTAATCTAAAAGAGATTAATAACGTGATTAAATAATTGAACATGGACCAGAGAATCCCAGATTCCTCTCAATCAGACTGTGCATCATTGAAACTTACTGGATAACTACCTCACATAGAGTACTAGTCATGCCACTTTTATTTGGGGGGGGGGGAAATAGATAGCAGGATAGAAATCTTAACAAATAAAAAAATAGCAGAGAAGCTAGGATGAAATTAATATTATGCAGAGATTACTGTTAAGATCACAATAACTACAATGTTACTGATGGTCCATAATGGAGAAATATACAAAGCGATTTTCATTAAAAAGTGACTTGAGTCAGCATCAGAGTCTTCATAATTTTTATCCAGATGGGAAAGGGTATCTGGAGTAACAATATGCCCAGATCAGCTTTGCTGGATCAGAATAATACTGTAAAACATGGGGCCACTGCAACTACTAAATGTCTATTTCACAAGTGTAGACAACAGCTAGAGGGAGATACTTGTTGCCAAGATTCCTCAAACCCAAGAAGAGGTAAGTAAATTGTCACCTCCATGATCATTTCATTAAGATTTCAAATTGAACAGAGGGCTAGGGATATGATACCATCTACCTCCAGTCTACTACACAGTTCTTTTAGTAGTTCCAAGAAAACTCCACATCCATGTGCACTACTCAGGTGACCCTGAGGACTCAGATAAACCTCCAAGTAGCCTCAACAATTCTCTAAAAGAATACAAATGACTACTATCTGAAAGGAATATAAATCCTATCCATTCCCCACCACCCAGTCACAGTTGAATAAGCTTCTTGGATGAGAAGCGAAACGTCTTCAAAGAAAACAAGGAAGTCCAGAAAGAATTGGTGAAATTGCCATGACATCTACCTTCATAGCATGTTTGTACCATTCTAATCCAACTTTGCTTCAATATTTTATTTACCTTCCAATAATGTGTTTAGTTGCCTTTACATTTCCTCTAAAATTTATGCAGTGTTTATGCCAGTCCAAAATGGACAAAATTGATCCTCTTTAGGAATGTTTTCTTTTAAACACTTACATAATTTTTTCCCTCAAACTTGCTTTCACTTAGTGTCTCTGAAAGATTTTCTCCTCAAGAGAAAGTGAACAATTTTCTCTCCAAGATTTTAGGTCGACATGACCGTATTTATGTGTGTGCATTTGTGTTCGTGGGTCTGTGTGTGTTCTTGCATGGGGCAGCGTGCTAATTGTTGACCAATGCATTTTGGGAAGTATCTGTGCTCCGATTTTATTTCCCTTTCTTCTCCCTTCTTCTCTCCCTTTTCAATTTGTCTAGGAAAAGAAAAAAGAAAGGCTTCCAGTGTTGTTTCCTGCAAAGGCCATTCTTATGAGTCCATTGGACAGTATGGGAGGGGGACTCATAGCTAATTGGCTAAAGAAAAGCTCTGATTGTCTGGAGCGGGCTGGAAAGTGCCGCATGCGCTTTTGAAAAGCAAGAGAGAGAAGGTGCCTGGTTTCGCTAAGCAGCTGCTGTTGGAGATGTTTTGAGATTACATCAGCACTGGAGGAAAAAAGAACTGGAAAAAAAACCCAACTTCAGAGAGAGTGCGAGTGAGTGTTTATGGAGCCTTCCCCATTTCCCCCCTTCCAAAGATCTTCTGACAATACTGTTATTGTCAATATAAGAGTTCTTAATTCTGTATGAATAGTGCATGGGGCCTCTTGATTAAATAGTGTATTACATGTTCCAAATCTGTCAGCTGCACTCTTCTCTCACATGCTAGTGAGATCACTTGGAATGGAACATTATAGGAACAGCTCCATTTGTCATACATCACCGAATAGGACATTATATAATTAGATCACCAGAAATAGTGTTCAAAAGAAGGTATATCCTCCATCCCAAAACCCAGGGGCTTCTTCATTCTAGCTTCAATATGGAATCAGGTCTTTTGATGACTGTGCTGATTTTGATTATATTAATGCGATTTATTTTATGGTCCTGCTTCAATGTTTATTTGGATTGCAAAATGGCACAAAGATTTCCTGAAAAAAGGAAGAACTCTTGAAAGGGTTTTTATGCATTTTCAATGACCCAGCGACACCTTTTGGAATGATGTCCTAGAAGAAGATGAATTTTTATTTTTAAAATGGGTGATTTGATGGTCTCTCTTTTTTTGTTTTGTTTTGGTAGGATCAAATGAATACATCCGTGTGTTCAAATTTGATGTGGCATCTTTAAAGAATCCTAGCTTCTAATGAGACATAAATTGCAAATTAGTCAAATTAAATGATATTCCTTGTAAAATAGTTCATGAACTTCTTGCTGGAACAAAACTGCAACATTTGCTACTTAATTGCTTTAGTCTAGCCAAATGTGACTTTGTTGTTGAAAGTCTGGGCAGCCAATCAGAGAATTCCACAATGTTGACAAGTTATATGAGATCACTTCCTTGTTGCTGGCCAAGCTGTTGACCTGCTGCTTTTGCCTTCAGTAATGTCTACACGTAAACATCAGCCTACAGCCGTGTCAACTTGAATCACGAAGGCTGGCATCCATCTGAAGAAATGAAGGCTTATAGTTTTTAACAACCTGTTCTTTAGTGATTCTTCAGAACTGTTTTATTAAAACAAATTTCAGTATTTGAGTCAAGAGACTTTGCTTGGTATTTTCTCTTCCTTTAGTTTTGGGAAAAAAATAATAGTTCCTAAAATAATAATACAAATTAGGTCACCTTTTTTTGAATTTAACCAAGGTCTATCAAGCCCAGGAATGCTAATTGCTGTAGTATGGGTACCACATTCTTGCCCTTCAGTACTTAGCTAAGACCCTTTAACAATTTATTTCAGAAATGGAAACAGAGAATACCTAATTGCTGCCATTTTGTAGCCATTAAGATTTAATAAATCAACACTCCACAGAATTTAGCTTTGTCTCTTTTTTTGAGAATGGGTTCTTAAAAAAAAGCCAACAAAATTTAATGATGAAAATGTTGGGCACAAATTCATGTTTCATTGACTACCACAGAAGAACTCAATGTATAACTTTAGGTTGGTCTTTGTGAGCCCAGTCCATCTCACAGAGTTGTTGTTAAGTAAATAATCTACCTTAAGTTTTCAAAGAAAAAGTAGGATATAAAAGCAATGAATTAAGGCATTATAATATAAATGTCAAAGCAGTATATATAATATCTGCCTATCTTCCAGACTTCTCTAAGCTGAAACTTTTCAATTGTGTTTGACAATAAGTCTCAGAATCCTGATTGAATTCTTGAAGAAAGCTGTTCTAGATTATCTGTCTCACTCCCCACTACAGGGGCCAAGACAGAGGTGAAATTCAGCAGGTTCTCACAGGTTCTCTAGAACCGGTAATAAATTTTCTAAGCAGTTCAGAGAACCGGTTATTAGAAGAAATCTCCTTTTGTTTTTTTCCCACTTTACAGGGTTAATCCTGTAAGGAAGGCAGGAAAAAAAAACATTCTGGTGTTGTTTCTAGGCTAATCTTTATTGCCTTGCTTACAGAAACTGCCCACCCAGTCACATGACCACCCAGCCGCATCCACCAAGCCACACCCACAGAACCGGTAGTAAAAAAAATTGAATTCCACCACTGGGCCAAGATATGCATTTTTAACATATTTTCAAGGTTTAGAGCAGTCTGATATTAATGTCTCAGATCCTTCTGGACAGTTTTGCTTCTAGATTTATCCTATAGCAGCTTTTTCCCTGGGTGAAATAGAACTGCAATTTCTAAAATGCCCAAGAATTGTAGTTCAAATATACTTGAGAATTATCCAGTTAGAGAGAATGTCCTGGAAGTTGGGAGTCTTATCAAATTTGCAGAAAATCTTGTAGAAGGTCAATGTTTTATGTTACCTCAAATGGTAACATTGATTGTAGTAGGAATGAATTATTTGCACCTATGTTCCAGAATGCAATTTCATATTAGCATGCTTTAGTACTGATAGCACATTGCAGTGCCCCTATTTCAATTGTCCTATTTCACAGCATTTGAAAAACATGGTTAAACAGCACAGAGGTTACTCTGCTTGGTTTATAGCTATTATTATTCTCTGATTTTCTGGCAAAGTAGCTTATCTGCTTGTATTAAACATACCACTGAGATAAGAAATAAACACTACATCTCCATGAAATTTCCAATCACAAACCATGATGTTACATAACAGGATAGCAAGACATACAGGATTCATCTTGAGTGGAAAATTCCCACAGTGGACACACACACACATCTGATATGCCACAAATCCCTTGGAATGTAGCTTGTGTGACAAATGTTTGTAAGTTATAGTTATTTAAAACACTGAATTTGCACACATTCTCATTTTGTTCATTCCATTTCTAGTCTTCCTATTGTTTAAATGTAAATAGTAACAAACACAAAACTTTGTGCATACTTTAAGAAATACTTACTTATTTATACATTTGCATTTTTTTACTTATGCCCCAAACTCTAAAAAACTGAACGAATACATATAAAAAGTGACTGATTTTCAATATTACTCCTATACAAATATAAAAGACAGAATTGGCATTAATTCTATGCTGAGTAAAGGAGAACTACCTGCAGCCTACCTTGTACACAAACCAATAATTATTGTTACTAGTTAAAATGTTATAATATGCTATCTCATTTGGAAAGCATCTGCTTGGATAATTACTATCAAGTCATGTATCTACTATTGCATGAGCTTCCATAACCACATTTGGCAATGTGGTATGTGAATCAATTATTCTACATATAATGGTAAAGAATTATGAATATTGGGGGTGGGAGTATTACAATTAAATTGACTCAGAAGAAATTTAAAGGTCAAGATTGTCTTGTACCCAACTATACACAATAAACTGCCCCATCACAAATAAGGGATAATGCGATAATTGACAAACAGCGCTGTCCTATACACAAATAAAATAATAAAATAAAAATAAATTAAAGGGGGACAAAAGAAAAATGAGGCTGTAATTTGGATACTTCTAAAAGCCCTGTAATGGACAATTAGGTGCTATTAATGGCTTACCTAATGGAAGAGTATAGTATTAGATGCAAGATTTCTTCTTTTGCTTCTATGTTTTATTTAAAACAACAACAGCACCTTTTTTGTTATTCTGCACACAATATTTTGTGAATATGAAAGCCTTGTGTATTTTGGAGAAATGGAGAATGTCAATGAAGCATGTCTAGATCTATGTGCTCCAAAGCATGAGTTATTATTCCCTGATGGAATAAAATAGTTAGACACATTGATTTGTGTGAAGCACATTTCATTCCTTTAAAAAAAAAAAGACTTATGATTTTGCAGTATATTCCAGCTGTTAGAGTTTTTTTTTTTAAAGTAGCAACAGGGTTGTGTTTGGAAAAAATGTATTAATTCAAAACATTAAGAATTTGGAAAATCAACAACTGATTGGAAAATGTGAATGTTAAAGATTGATTCTGACCCAGACACAGGGACAGGAGAACATGTTGCTGCCTTTTTAAAAGTGAAGTAACCATAACAGTACTCTGAACATTAATATAGAATGCAATAAGTTCCAGCCAGCCATCAACACATCCCAATCAACATCCAAAAAAGCCACTTACAAGAGGCACTACAAATACTACAGCACACACTCTGCTAGAGAGGAGTTCCTTAAAATGGACTCCAGCATGAGGCTGAAAGCTCGGAAGGCAAAACCTCTGGTCCTGGTGACTAATCCAGATTGGATCCTGCAAGTTTTGGAGTTCAATATATGCACATACAATTTTTATTTATTAGATGAAAACATTGTGTGGAAAAAAGTGTGGTTTATTTTCACATCAAACATTATAATACCATATATATGATATCAATACAATTCAGTGGATCCAGAAGTACTTTATGAGAAAAGTCTTGCACTCTTCTGCACACAATAGAATCCCTTATGCTCAAAATTCTCTGTAGAATTGCTTGTGGTTAGACCTAGGTATTGCATATAAAATTATACGCAGTAATGTTTTACCTGTAAATGACTTATTTTGGTTTTAATTGCAATAATCACAATAAGAACTGCTTTAAACTTAATGTAAATTGCTCCAAACTTGACTGCAAAAAATATGAATTTTGTAATAGAGTTGTTAACGTCTGGAATGCTCTATCTGATTCAGTTGTTTCAGCTACAAATTCTCATACTTTCAGTTGCAAATTGACTTCTGTGGACTTTATATCATACCTAAGTGGTCAGTAGACGGGGCGTGCATAAGTGCACTAGTGTGCCTATTGTCCCTGTCAATGTATTGTTTTATTTTATTTTAT
>JAEANM010026686.1:0-10686 GCA_017656035.1 Myanophis thanlyinensis | reverse complement strand
GAGAGAGAGAGAGAGAGAGAGAGAGAGTTTTGATCCTCCAAATGTAGTAGAAATGTCAATGAAACATAGTCCATGCTATATATATACTACAGAGCCTGACTCCATTTTCTCTTCTTCTTCTTTCATCATCATCACCTCCCCTTTGCCAGGAAGAAAAGTGGGAAGTTGAAGACAGCTTACAAACGAGAATATATAAATTTAGGTTGTAATGTTGACATCGATCTCTCAGGACCGACCATTCATGGCTGGGCTGTTTTGGGCTATGATGGTTGGATGGCTGGTTATCAGATGGCTTTTGACACAGCCAAATCCAAACTTTCACAGAATAATTTTGCCTTGGGTTACAAGGCAGCAGATTTCCAGCTGCATACAAATGTGTAAGTACTGATTTGAAGGGGGGGAGGGGGGAGAGAGGGCTGAGTGTGTGTGTAAGTGTGTGAATGAGATAAAATATTACAGTTGAACAGACTAAATGAAACCTTGCTGTACCTGAAAGAGAAAGTTTCTTTTCTAATTGTCTTATCAGTTGAGATTTTGGTAGAGAAGCAGCTGATAAAGCTTTTTATTTTGTGGTTTGAAAAAGGCCCTACATTTTGAGAATAGCTGGCCGTGTCAAGAGAGTGCAGACACAGCCAATTGGCTGGTTGTCCAGTAATGTCCATCCTGAAGAATTTGGACTCCTTATTTATATTTCTGCCTGTTTCTTCTTCCCTGTATCTACACTGTGACTTACTCAAAGATTGAAGGAAGAAGGCTGTGGCTAAAAAAAATAAAAAAATCAGGAATTTGGTAGGATCTGCTGAAAGCTCAGGTCTTTGACTTAAAACATGCTAGTTTGAAAAAAGTGCAACCAAACTTCTGACTTCCTGGATTGTTAAGTGATTTTTAACTTTACGGGCTTGCTCCATCCCTTGGTGGTACGGCTGGGAGAAATCCATGCTTTTGTAACCTTTTCACTTCCAACTGTTCTTGAGGGATCTTTGTACATCACGTCAGCTCTAAAGTGTTGGGGACATTAAAAGAATGCCAAGGCCGGAGGAAAATTATTCAATTATTCAATTCTCAGCCTGTTTACTGAAGAAGAGGGGAAGCAAAAGGTGTGATTGTGTGGGGGGGGGAGGGGGGGAGGGTAGGGTAGGGTAGGGTTGAATTGAGGCAGAATTCTTTTAAGTAAAGGCAGAAACGGATTTTCTTCTGATTTGTTACCAACAGGAACGATGGCACTGAATTTGGTGGCTCAATCTACCAGAAGGTTAATGACAAGGTTGAAACGGCTGTAAGTCTTGCTTGGACTGCCGGTAGTAATAACACTCGGTTTGGCATTGCCTCCAAATATCAGCTGGATGATAAAGCCTCGGTCTCGGTAAGAATTTTGCCAGTTTTCTAGAATATTATTATAACTATGCGTTGGTTAATGGAGTCGGTTTGGCTGTCATATTCTCCCTTCTCTCTTCCTCCTACTTACTTAGAGGTTTGGAAACTCTTTGTTGGCTAATAATTTTATTAAATCTGCCATAGCTGTGGTTAATTTCAGTTTGGCCAGCTTCAGGAACTGTGGTTTGAGGTTGGCTCGTTAGCCATTGCCAAGTTTGAATGATGTGACATTGAACAACAGAATTGAGGGCAAGCACGGACTATTCGCATCTCACTAAACCATCATCTAGGAAAATATTTGAACCTCCTCTCTGAATGTGTTGCACCTGGTTTTGCTGCTTCTTAGTTTAGAATATGGAACACAGGACATTTTTAATTAGTTTAATTTATTACCACGGTGGGAAGCACTAATATTAAACTTCCATTTTGGGATCATCTTTTGGAACTGTTTTGTATGCTTCAGTGAACACTGCTAGCTTACAAATAAGTTTGTGAATAAGATCATTTGCTGATTTAATACTTGGCTTTAAGCTAAGTGTATAAAGGAGAGCCACCTTAACTTGGGATTCATGGATAGAATTCAGAGGATCTGGGAACTTGAGCTAGAAAAAAAATTGCAAATTTTATTATCACTTACCTCTAACGGAACTTTAGCTATTTATTTACCAAAGAATGTGGGCAATCAAGTAATTTATGGCCTCTAGACCATATATATAAGAACAGCAAGATTTATATCTATGGTTGTAGGAACTATTCTTTTGTCCAAGGTCACTGTGGGAGAATCGTTGCACAGCAAAAAAAAAATTTATGGGCAATTTTTACTAGCTTTTCCTTATCTGTAGTTCTCCAACCTAAGAAGGAACCCACGTGTTATGTGCTACACTTTTCTTTCTTTTTAGGCCAAAGTGAATAATGCCAGCCTCATTGGACTTGGTTACACTCAGACTCTCCGACCTGGTACGTTAATGATTTGCTTTTCATTTTTATTAAAGAGTTGTACAAAGCTTCTCCCGATTGTGATCATTGCCTTGGAAGCATGCAGGCAATGTCAGCTGTAATTCAGAATAGCTCAGTGGGATTCCATGTCGATCACAGGAATGGAATATACGAATCTGGCCAAGAATAGTACATGTTCTAACCATCATGCCAAGAGAGAATCCTGTCCTAAGAACTGAAGGGCAAATGAAGGGAAGGTAGTTAAACAAAGCTAGTGTGGCGATCCAGCGAGCGGATAGCGGCTTGAACAGAACCTTGAGAATCAGAGACCTGGCATTCTGTGCTTCCTCCTGCCTGTTATTTTTTCCTCCTGATTCTCTAATTCTGCTGTATTTTCTTAACAATGACCTCTTTCCACCAGGTGTGAAGTTGACTCTCTCAACTTTGATTGATGGCAAGAATTTCAGCACTGGCGGCCATAAAATCGGTCTGGGATTTGAGCTGGAAGCTTAATGTAGGTTTTGATGAAGTATTAGATCTTTATTTGGAAGATGAAGGAGAAAAAAAAAATAAAAAACCCCACATGTTCTGGCCTTAAACTCTTCTGTGAAACTTTAAAAAGCGTGAACTTGATATTCTTCCAAAGAATTGTTGTAACCCCCCAACACTGAAGTCTGGAGAGTGCAACCTAATGAAGGGCAATACTTGAAGGAATGCATGGAAGTTGTAATGGTTGTAATGTTACATGGAAGTTGTAATGCTACATTTCAGTTCAGTTCTTCAGTTATTTTAAAAGTGTTCCTTGGAAGACAGCATAGCATCTGGTTAAAGAAAGCATCTCCCACTTCCCATCCTTCTGTGTTTCTTCATCACATCGTGCATGTCCGACATTTCACGACCTTTTGTAAAACTGGTCTCTGTGCTGTAGTGAAAGCTTTGGTTTTGCATCAAAATGGAAATAAATGAAATCACATTTGGAACCCAATCCTTTGTTTGATTAATGCTGCTTTTCAAATCCTAAATGTTCTCCATTCGGGACCAAACCAGCCAAGATAGGAAAATAATTGTTGGAGGGGGATTGCATGACATTTCTTTCTGTAACTCACACAGTTTTTGCTGCCAAAGGAAACTCTTTAAAAATTGCTGCTCTCTCTCTCTCTCTCAAGTAAAAAAACTAAATTCTTTTATACAGCACTTGATAGAGAATAAATATAGTAGCAAGTTAAAATGAGCTTTTTTCTTTTTCACTACTGGAGAAAGACATGCTGAATAGCAGCACTCACCATTTGGGATATGTTATTTTTTTGCTATTTCCCTCTCAAGGAATAGCATGATCACAATATGTGCCTTTCCGATACTATAATTAATACTGCTTAACAAATAAATTAATAAAAGAGCTACTGCGTTAAGTCTGTTTCTGTATCGAGAATGGTAATTTACAGCCTTTATTACAACAACACATTTCTTTCCATCACGGTCTGCTATTAAAAAAAATAATGAGATATTTTTTATTTTTGTTTTGCAGTTGGCGGAGAGTTAATTTTTTTTAAAAAAACTGATCTCTGAAGCCTGCAGAGCATTTGGCTTGGGAAAAGATTCAGGCAAGACTTTAAGGCACAAAAGTGTTACCTTTTAATAATGTATTTTAAAATGTAAGCTTAATGTATCCACTTGTTCCTCTTTTTAGGGAAAAAAAGTATCACTGGGAATAACTGAACCCTGGAACATTGGTGATTCCTCAAATCCTACATATTTCAGTGCTTTCCATTTTTTTTAACCATAACTCAATACAAAACCTGGTTAGAGGGACCAAAGCCTTTAGCCCGTGCACATTTGAAGAAGAGTGGTAGATTTACCACATACAATAACAAAAATAATGTATTTCTATTTCTTTGATGAAATGTTTACTTCTTTCAAAAAAGGATTGACACCAAAGTCCACTAAGGAAAACTGTAAAGCTAAAGGCTGAGCTCCTGCAAATGCCAATCAAACTTTCCAATGACTTCAGGAGGAAAGATTGTGTGTGTAGAGAGACTGATGTGCTGGCCTCTGTCCCTACATTATGAAGTTCGCAGCGCTCGTGGAAATCAATGCAGCTTCTGTGCCACAAATATATTCAGAGCAATATTAAAAGTTGTTATCATATGCAAAAGACTCCCATTAAGAGTGCTCCAAATTCTTTCCTTGCTGGAAATGGGGTTCCCCCCCCCCCTTGGGTCTATCCGTGTAACCAAATGTATGCCAACTGTTTTCGTGTCTGCAATTAAGCAGTAATATGGAAACAAGCACCACCAGGTGAACAATGAAAGCCATACAGAAAAATATAGTTTATATTACAGTTGAGTAAGAATCAAATACAAACTTGGGGTCACCCAGTAGTCTGTAAGAATAGCTTTCTTACCAAGAACAGCACGTACACAAAGGTCAGGTCATCAACATGATGGAAAGTTAATTATTATGTGATTAAATTAAGATTATATTCACATCTGAGTTTGTTCTAGTCTTTTTCTTTCTTCCGCCGGAAGTTCCAGCCAACTCCAGTCCAAAGTCTACATATAAAGAAAATGCATATTCCTATTAAAGTACTCTGTGTTTGTTAACATCTATATATCTATCTATATAATATAGATATAGAACATATAGAGGTGGACAATTTTCCCACCTGAGAAATCAGGACTGTTGGGTGTAGGGTTGATGCTTGGGTCTGAGATAGACCAATAGATATGTGAGTTAAGTAAGTTGTTCTCCTCCTCCCCTTTTTAATTTTTTTTCTATCCCTGTTTTAAGCAGTATTCCATATAACAGGTTGGCTGAAAAGTGAGAGTGGCTCTTACTATTTTTCTCCTAACCCGTCACCCATCTGCTATAGAGGGCCAGAAATTACCATAAAGCTGTGCTCTTGATCCTTCATTGTATCAACCATGACATTCTCCAGCTGACTGCAGAGGCTGTGAGTTTCCACCAGAAGGTCCTCACTAAGAGACAAAAGTATAAAAGGAAGCTTTGTAAAGACATTTCACAGGCAAAATAATGGGTACGAAGAGAGGAGGCCGCCCTCCTAACTCACTGCTTGCTTTTGTCAGGAACTCTTCATCTCTTAAGAAGTCCGTACTAGCCCAATTAAAATAGTCCTTATTTTGCAGAATATTGAATTATTTTTCCTAAACGCAAAAAAAGCTTCGAAGGACAATCGGCTATCTTCTTAAATAGTCCTCAAGAAAATAAGCGTAAAGCTCCTGAATTACTTGAGGTTCTGCCAGTTTCCATTACAGGTAGTCCTAATTGGGCATGGCAACTCCAGCACTAAGCAAAGCGGTTGACTGCTTTTTGACTGGAAAAAGACAAAATTACTCAAGTTTCATACCTTTAATTTTGTTTGCCTCTTGAGCACTCTGAATGCTCAAGAGCCTGCTTGAAAGCAATGCAGTCACATAGCAGTCTAGGTTTGGGAGCTGCAGGTGCACTACACGAGCAGCTTGTTCTCTTGAAATCCCTTTCTCTCCAATTTCTCTGCTCAGGGTGGCTGAGGACCACAAGGCAGCCTCTCTTTGCCTGACTCGTCCTCCAAGCGGAACTGAGACAGAAGAGTAGTTTTAAAAGAGTAACCTCTTTAGACAGTAAGAAAACATTAGGCAAGGACGAGAATGCCTACAGAAATAGCTTGGTTATTTTTCTCCTACCCCCACCCTCTTGCAACAGAGCAGAGAGATTGGAGAGAAAGATTTCAAGAGAATATTGTAAGATGTTTACATAACGTGTCATTCAAATCTTTCTTCCTGGGGGAAGAGAGCAAGCGATTCCTCTGGGCGATCTCTCTCTTTTGCGGCTGGCACAATCGCATCGCTACCAAAAGCGAACAGCTTGCTCACTTGCAATCCCTTTCTCTCCTTTCTACCTACTCTGGGGGAGTGGGGAGAAGAGAAAAAAACAAGTCAAGCACAGGACAATATATACTGTACTAATGGCGATCACGTAACTAAGGGAAGCAACAAAGATCATAAACGAGCCAGTTATTTTTTCAGCACTGTTCTAACAATCCCTGTTCAAGACTATCCGTACTACAGTTTTCTCTTGCAGAATATAAAAAAAAATATATACATAAAAAGATATTGGGAACCATTAATTCACTCCTGTTTTGTACAAACAGCAAAACAATTTTTTTTTGGCTAATGTACCCATAAGGAGACTAAGTATTCTCTTTGTGAACTGTGTATCTGCAGCCAAAATCTACCCTTTACATATGATTCACTAACTTTCCTCTGTTAACGTGAGTATGTAATGCTTATGCCCCAAAGAACTTGTTAGTAGCCTGAATCTATAAATCAGTGGCCGCACAGAAGCTATGTGGAGACACAGACATTTGAATACATTTTCAAACTAATAAAATTGCTGAATTGTGTTGTGTATTTTGACGCAAGTTTGCTTCCAGAGATTTCTACTGATCTCCAAATATAAATCGCAATATTAAATATCAATCAGATTCACCATGTGAAGCATATGTTACTCATTCAAGTGCCTCTTATCTCTTTCAAAAAAAGGAAAGATAAGGTTCTTTAAGAACAAAGTATTTCAGCAATGCTGCTCTGCTACATATCTGGCAGCGTGGTTTCCAACAGCTGCTTCTATTTTTGAGGGTGAGGTGGGTTGTGTGTGAGTGTGAGCAAGGACCGTGTGCTAAAATGGGACTGCTGTCCTATGTATCAGGACACACATTTTAAATTAAGCAGGTTCTAGACAGGAGTTGAAAATGAGCTGCTGCTGTTGGTTTTAGGCCAACTGTCTGCGTTCAACAAACAATGGCATCTCCAGATGTTAAGAGCAAAAGAATATTACGTACTAAAAGGGAATAAAACCATTTATTTGATGCTGTGAGGTTGAAAAAAGACAAGCAGTAACACTTCCCACTGAAAATATATTTTCATTTCTCCTTTATAAAGCCAGACAGAAATCTAACTTCAATTTCACAGCTATGAAGATTGTTGGCTGAGCAGGTTCAAAAATAGCCAGGGAAATGATTGAAGCCTGGGAAACGAGCCCCTTGTCTGTCAAAAGGAGTGCTGATTTACTACCAGCTTATCAAATACTTACAGGCCAAGGACTTGGCAGCACAAGGAAAAACAGCCAATCGCTGGCCATCAACAAAACAACCAGTAGGAAGGCACCACATAAAAACGAAGCATAGAAGAGCCTAAAGCACATATCCCATTAGAGAGAAGTTTCCTGGCGATGGGCTCTAACACGAGTCTGAAAAGGAATCTCAAAAGGCAGCAATGGCAACGATTTCTAAACCATTACCATGAAACTATGTAAAGTTCAACGCAAAGATCTTTTTCTCAAAGATGAATGGAAGCAGCTGAAGTTGAAATGATGTAAACCGTAGCTAAATACCAGGTCCACTTCAACTGACCAACTGCAGGGCCTAAGATATTCCAATTTGGAAGCCACCTATCTTTACCATTACCTTTTGATCCCAGAATCCACCAAATGATTCTGTGGAGTTGTAACCTGGAGTGACAGCTGACCAGGGTTATTAGGACGCGATATATTGATACTATCTGGACTTCCACTGACCGGCCCACGGACTTTGCTCTGCAGAAGGAGAAAAGGAAAAAAAAATGGTGTTTTTGCATGCAAACTGGAAATTGGGTATGCTAATGGGATGCCTTAAATCGACATGGCATTTCTTAATAGCTTCTTTGCCAATACTATGCAATTTGAGCATTTCCCATCAAGTAGCTTTAGATACAAGTAGTCCTTGACTTATGGCCACAGTTGTCTACTGCTAAGCAAGACATGTGAGTTTTGCCTCACTTTATGACCTCTCTTGCCACAGTGGTTATGTGGATCCCTGCAATTATTAAGTAACATGGTTGTGTGAAGAACTGCCGTAAGTCACTTTTTGCCGTGGTGGCACGGTGGTCAGAATGCAGTACTGCAGGTTAATTCGCTGTTCGCTACTAGCAGTTCGATCCTGAGCAACTCAAGGCTGACTCAGCCTTCCATCCTTCCGAGGTCGGTAAAAGGAGGACCCAGCCGGTTGAGGGCCATAGGCTGTCTCTATAAACCGCTTAGAGAGGGGTGTGAAACACTGTGAAGTGGTATATAAGTCTAAGTGATATTGCTGTTTTTCAGCGCCGTTGTAACTTTGCACGATCGCTCAACAAATGGTTGTAAGGCGACGACTACCTGTAATGAGATTTCACTCACACATGCAATTTTCAGGAGGTTCCACAGCTCTTTCTGTCGTTTCTCCTGAAGCTGCACAACTGTTTTCTCATCTTCGTGCATGAGAGTCATCACCTCATCCACCTTAGGAAACAATTCCAGGGCCTTCTGCTTGCAGACCACTGTATTACTGCAAAAATGACAACCAAATCACCTATTAGCAGCAGGACAGGATGTTACGGTTACTTTTAGTTCTCTGTGTACTGAGATTGTATTTGTTGTAGTCTATCGGCCACCGGCCCCTCCAGCAGCTGAATTGGAGGAGGAGGAGGAGGTGTGGGAGTCAGGGTCAGTAGCAAGGCAACCTCAGAGCTCAGAGGGGGGAAGAGAGAATGGAGCTGGCAGAGAGAGAGAAAGACAGAGACGGAGGCTGGGCTGCCCATCAACCCACAGATGGAGAGTCAACAGCCCCCAGGTCTGGAGGTGGCTGATGAAGAAGAGGAGAAACAGCTGAGTCCAGTGCCTGATGTGTGGATGTGCAGAAGGCAGAGAAGAGGAGAGCAGTGGGAATCTATGGGCCGGTCCTTGGGACGGAAGAGTCACTAGTGCTAGTGAAGTCCCACCCTAGCTCTGGGGATAAAAGGCAGGGGGCAGAGATGAATAGACGTGGCAGACAACTATTCATCTTCCTACCTTGTTAGCATGTGTTGAGAGAGAAACTTTTTGCTGAGGCTGCTGGCACTCCTAATAAAGGCATCTTTTGAGTTCACTTCAGAGGGTTTGTTGTGTTTAGGAGAGCTGGATCAGAACAGTATTCCCCCCCCGCCCCCCCCCCCCGTACCCATAGTCCAAATTCCCAGCCCACTTGCGTTAGAAGTCAATTCTGAGAGAGTCTTACCTGAGCTGAACATAAAGGAGGCGGATCTTCTTTTCAAATGTCTGGATTGCCTGTAGGAGTAACCGCACTACTTCTTGGCTGTCCCCACTAGTCCTTTGATCTGGAGAACAATGTGTGCAAAACGTGATGTACTATTTTGGACAAGAAAAGAGATGAAAGAGGCATTGCTAAATTCTGCCATTGCTGGAGTGCTCAAGAGATGTTGTGCTACCCTGGTAGCTTTCAAGGATTTGAGTCTACCAGCTCCCAAAATTCCCAAGCCTAAGACTTGGGTTGTCACACAAAAGGAAATAAATAGAACATACGATCAAGTCAAGTTCAGTAGTTTGATGATGCTTATGGTTTCTATTCTAAAAAGTAATTTGTGGAGCATGCAAATGGAGAACTTGTCTGTAGCTGCTTAAAACAACTTCCACATTCCTCTGAGTTCAGGCAGAAAAAAAAATATAAAATTTGTATTATTAGTCACATGTCACCAAACTCTGAAAGAAGACTCCTGTTTGCATCAAACATGGCATGAATACCTATTTTCTTACATATCTCAATGCAGGTAACTATTCATTTGTATTTTTAAAAAATATTTAGAAATCAGTTTTATTTTGATGAAAACATGAAAAAAATATATCCAGATTTGTACCATCCTTTTCACAAAAAAAAGAAGTGAGTTATGTCAAACTGGCTTCTTAGGATAACAGCAGTACTTTATATTTTGTGAAATAAAATCCAGATTAAGAAACTGAAAAAAAAATTGGAATGTGTTAAAATGACAGAAGATTTAAGCTTGAAAACTGCATCTCGATAGGACCCAGATTATTGGGGGAAAAATGCTGACTCTGTAAACCACTTAAGAGAGGGCTGGAAAACATTGTGAAGTGGGATATAGGTCTAAGAGCTATTGCTATTTCTCTCTGATTTTATAAAGTGGTCTGGAATAAAATTTAGAACAAGACTCCAATGCTATAAAACATTTACCTCTTGGTTTTTCTCTCAGTTTCCGGTACAAATCTCTTGCCTGGTTCTCCCTATTAAAAATAAAAATAGAAGAATAAAGATTTTAAATATTGTTTTTCAAGAATTGTTTTCTGTGAAAATAGGTGAGACAAAAAAGCCATTTATTTTTCTATGGTTAATTCCCATTTTGCTTTAGGACTTTGTTTAATCATGATGTATTAAATAATGTAGTTTATTATTTACTACAACTAGCTGTTTTTCATTATATTAGTGATAGGGGCGAGATACATATAGCACAATTGACATGGCTGAATGATTATATATATATCGAAAAGACCCGAAAAGACCTAGACCTGCATATA
>JAEANM010026685.1:0-10686 GCA_017656035.1 Myanophis thanlyinensis | reverse complement strand
TCTCTTTCTCTCTCTCTCTCTCTCTCTCAGCAATTATTTTGGTGTTTCATACAAACATATTTTCTTAAACATAAAATGAAAATGTCATCCTGAAATCTGACATTTTCTATAGATATAAATCTTTATTCTTGTGCATTGGTGTTTCCTTTCCCATATTATAGTTTGAAAGTGTCCTTTGCAATAGAGAATTGTATTTCGATCATTTAATTTCATGCCAGCTGTATGAACTAAGGCTATTTCTTACATAATAGCAATATGCTATATTTTTTTTCTTTAAAAATATAGGGAATGTGTTACTAAATGTGTTGTAAATGCCAAATAATTTCTCCATTTATTTAAGAACAAGGATGAAGAAGAGGTGGTCTTTTAGATGGATTACAAATTGCAGCTCTCAACCAATAGGTCAATAGTGAGGAATATTGAGAATTAGACTTGGAACTGTAATGATTCTTCACAAATGCATTAAATCCATTCCCCAAATTTGCAAAGTACAGACCCTGTAGAAATATATATTTTATGCAGGAAGTCTAGGGGAGCATTAAAACAGTTACCACCTGTGTATTTAACTGGGTTTTTTAAAGTTACATTTTCTCTTAACATTATACCTTGGAAGCTTCAGAGAGTTTTTGAGGCCCTAGGGTATACTTCTCAAATACAGTTAATGGCTCAGCCTTCAGTGCCTCCAACAGGGCCTATTTTTTAGGAACATCACCATCAGATTAAATTAGGATGAGCAATTGCAAAATGACACTCTATAAAAGAAAAACAACTACATAATTGGGTAGACTTGGCCAGATAAAAAGGAGAAGAAATGGTACAATGACTGCGTTATTATATTTCAGTCTCATTGTATTCCATCAAATGGCTATGATCTGGCAGGTTGCAAAAAGATTCAGGTTGGGCTTTAGTCAATCTGTGAAAAACTCAACTACCAACAAGATGCTTATAGTGAACACTTATTTCAGATTCATTAGGTAGAAATACATTTGTTGCTCAAGCTGTCCAATTCTGTTGAGAACACCATCTGACCTTGGTTATATCCAGGAAGAATAGCAGTAAGAATCAGATCGTTGGTCCCAAGTAATTGTTTGCTATCTTATTCAAGAACTAAGGGAACAGGGTGCCTTAATTTCAACTCTATCAGAGCCAGAAAGACATTACAATGATACAGTTACCTTTGTCTCACTTCTACTACTGCCTTATCTTTCTGATCTTGACAATAAAACAGATGTCATCAAGGGTTTAATTCTGGATAAAGACATGGTTTAGTGGCGTAGACTTGTGGACATAGCACTTGTAATTAATCATGAGAAATATTGCAGGCAGTTCTGTTTCTGTCAATCTGTGGAACATGAAGATGACAAAATGAAGATGACTTTCAAGGAGATTGTTCCCTAGTGACCTGCCTTTGTTCCCCAATCCAGGGATTCTTCTTGATTTACTGGCTCACTTTCTGTAATGAAGTGACAGTAGAATTGCTTAGAGCAGTAATGGTATAATACTAGGAGCCAGTACAACTGAAAACAGTTATATGGCCATAGCTGTTAGAAATATCATAGATGGCTTGCTGATGTGCTAGTGGAATTTATTACAGATAAGATCTCTTTTTAAAATTTATTTATGTTGCAGTCAATCAGCCTACTCTTTATTTCCTTGTAGATTAGCATAAAATAACATAAGAACATAAGAACTAAAGTCATTTCAACATATGTATTTAATTGTGATCAAATATTAAAAAAAACAGAAGAAAAAATACACAAATTAACCAGAGATTTTAAAGATATTTAGAAGATATAAAGATTTATTCAGAAGAATATTAATAACACCATTAAATGTAATATCTTGAATCATTTTAAAAACTAGATCAAATTAATGTATGAGTTTCAGTCACAGTAATCAGTATGAAATGTAAGTTAAAATGAAAAGTTTCAGTCTTAGCTAATCAATATGAAATATATCCATATAGAACAAATAATCCATGTATTAAATATTAAGAATTTATGTCCAAAAAAAATAACACCCACTTCTGGTTAGATTACATATGTGATGTATTTTCGATTTCTGAGATGTCCTTTTTTTTCGCAACTAATATTTGGATCAGTTGCATAGGTCTAACCAAAGGGATAGATTTATTGTAGTAGTTCGGTCAAATATCAATTTCCAGATTTTTATCCCTTTTGGATCCATTTTTCAGAAATAATGTGCCAGCCCATTAAAATTCAAGTAAGCAATAGTTGGTTATACTTTCAAGAAGTAAAATGGAAAAGCAGGAAGCAAATTATTATTTTAATCAATGATTTCTTCTGTAGAATTTTTAAAATAAAGTGAAACTTGGGAGGATGTTTTGCAAATTAAAAAGAAATGTTCAGTACTACAAATTAAATATTAAAACTGATGAGAATCAACCAACCAGGCAGATTTCTCATTGGGGTCTTTCCTGTAGCTTATCAGATTTGCTTTTATTTACAGCTAAACATTAACATTCAGAAACAAATATTTATTATCGGCTGCATTTGTGAAGGAAACTTCAGTTTAGAATAAATCATACTATGAACAAATTTCTTGTTTCAGATTTTTTTGGGTTGCCATCATTTATGTAAAGTTTATTAATAACTGCTTGACTCTCCATGATAGATCTTTTTCCATTTAAGCTAATATATCTGGTGCCTGAATATATTTCATGATGGTTGTTTCCTGGAGTGAAATAACTAATGCTTAAGCAAGTCAATACACTTTAATATGCACTTGTTCAATGGCTTCACGTCAAAGAGATGCCCAAGGAGTTTTAGTAAACAACATTACTAGAATAAGTTTTCTAATTTGATATTCCATTAATAAACAAGTTTAACATGTGGAATTGCTTTGTTTTCTGTTATCCTTGTGCACTTCACATGGGTTCAGCTGCATTTCAGTTAGGAATACAGTACTCGCTGGAATTTAATTTGTATGTTTGAGAAAAGAAATTTAACAATGTAGAATCTCAGGCTAATTTGGTCTTCATAGCTGATTCTTGTAATGGATCTTAATGTAAAGCTGATGCATTTATGGAATAGCCTGAAATAATTAATCTGTGTTCAAAATGGAGGAAACTCCATTTAGACAGACAGACAGACAGACAGACAGACAGAAACTATTAATAGAAAATGTAGCTGAATCATACTGGCACTCAAATCCATTTGTGTGTTGTATAAATGCTTCCCTAATAGGCTTTTACTTTTCAGCTAGACTGAGCCTTAGCATGAATCCACTTACTACCTTTGTACAGAAAGTAGAAAATGAATTGGATCTGATTGATTAGCACAGGGAAATTCTTGGACTGAAGTACTCTCCACTGAAAGGCTAACTGGTATTAGAAGAATTTACTTCCCATAATTTTATTCTGGATTGTAACATTGGCTTCTACATGATACTTTTGATTTCTTGTAATTATATAAAAAGTAAAAAGAAAGTAATCCCAGAAGTAGAGAACTAAGAAACTTCTTGGTGGCTAAAGGCCTAGGCTAGAAAATCCCTTCTAGTTTTCGAAAACAAACATATCTGTAAGCAGTGATTTGGCCTTTTATAAAGAAAATCAATCTGGATTTAACAGTGATAAATAAATGTGATGAAATAAAATATATACTAGTTTGGGTATATTTTTTCTAGTTGTTCCAGTAGAAAGACAGAGACAGAGAGTTTAATTTTAAGTAGTTATTGATAAGGCTGAGAATTTAGACTCATATCGGCTTGGTATCATGCTTGACTCATTACGCATCTCTCCAAGCGCAAACAGACAACAGAAACAGGGAGGCGAGTGGGTAGGTTTGGTATGCGAAGGAAACTTGGGAGGGAATTGTGGAATGCAAGAGCTGACCATTGCCTGGCAACATCCTAGTACCCCAGATCGAACAATCAGGGAGCTCCAAGGCTTTCAGACCATTTCCCAAAACATATTGGCTGCAATTGATTGGTGGACAATAAATAGTGAGTAGCCCAGGGTAGAAATGAAGATTTTATTTATGTTACTTTTCATGCAAAAACTTCAGAACTGGCTTTTCTTATTCTGTGCCTATGTGGCATTATCAGTAAAATTATACTTTTGGTAAAATAATGTTCCAGGATTTTCTTTTGTTTCATATGCCAGTGGGATGATTGACACCTGGTTTCCAGTTTGCCATGATACTAGAATCGCAATGATTACCTTGATGGTTGACTTTCACTATGAAAATGACTTTCTTGAGATCTGGCTACTACTATTCTTTTTGTGAATGACCCAGAATATAGCTGATTCTTTTTCCAACAGCTTCAAAATTGGTGGTAAAGCTACATCATGATAAGGATGTTGTTATATCTAAAGCAATATTTACCTAGATATACTGACACCTCCCCTCCACTTGTTTTAGAATGTCATATTGACAAGCAACACAAGTAGAGCATTTGACATTCTGCCTTGGAAGCAAAATTTCCAACATATGTTAAAGCCAATCAGATGATATAGTTATAATATATTTTATCATCAGGGAATGAATTCAGTAAAGCTGGTTTTTGAGTAATCATAGAGAAAATTATAAAACCATGTTTGTCAGTTACAATCTGCAATTTTAAGGATTCTTTGAGATAAAGGAAAACAATCATCCATTCATTTCTTAGCCGCTTTACTGTGTAGGTTTTTTTTAAAAAGGAACCTAAATTTAAGTGTATGTTTTAATGGAATCTAAAATTTGATGCTTTATCAAATGACTATATTTTTCTGACAATAAAACAGGCATTTTTCTGATAGCTTATTGCTTGATTTCCCAGGGCATTTATTCAAGAAACTGACATCTGTAAGTGAATCCATACAGTAGTGTAGATATCCTTCAAATTCAGATAATGCCTTCATTTATATTGGGAATCAATTGCTGTGTCTAGATTCAGATTTAATATGCCATAGATACAAAATCACTGAAGTAATGTAAGAATAATTGCATTCAATCAGACACCAGAGGACATAGTCGTTTATCTACAAATGCTCAAATTGCTTAAAAATTTAGCACAATTTTACTGCCCAGAGCTGGGAAATATACCAGTAAACTAGGGGGGTAGGAGAGAGGAAGGCAGCTGGGGATACAGAAAGCTATCACAGTGATAGTCATCTTGATGAAGAATAAGACTTCATTAATTAATATCTGTTCATTCAATGAAGGATTCTTTTTTAATACATTGTTTTAGGTTTATTTCCAAACCACTATGATTAAAGTTGCCTGAAGAATCTGCCTAAGAAAGAAGAGGAAAGGAAATGACATGACTTGGACTGATAAGTACCTTTATAAAAGAAGAAAATTGTGCTACTATTGATGAAGTTGATGGAACAACTTGCCTTCAGAAGCTGTGGGTGCACCAACACTGAAAGTTTTTAAGAATAGATTGGACAACCATTTGTCTCAAATGATATAGGGTTCCCTGCCTGAGCAGGAGGGTTGACTAGAAGACCTCCAAGGTCCCTTCCAACTCTGTTACTGTTCTATTTTATTCTGTTCTACTCTATTCATTCTAAAATCAGTTTCTACAGGATCTAAGAACTTAACTATATAAATATATGTAGTCCCAAAACCAGAAAAACAGATAATTAACTCAGATTAAGACCCACTACACTACTGGCTATAAAAGATATATTGAAAGCTGGTCAGCCATGCTTTACTGAAAACCTTTCTAAGCTTTTATAGAGGATGGGGGAAACAGATATAATTTGAATGAAATTGGACACAGTAGGGTTGTAAGTCACCAGCAAAATTTCAATATTCCATACAAAGGTTCCAAAGTTTCAACTTCAAAAATCTATAGCTGTTTTGTGGAAGCTCCAAGCTGAAAGCGAGGAAAGTTTCTTTCATTCAATAAAGGTAATGCTGAGCCGATTGCTTTCTATGGTCCTTAAGCCCAGTCTTCTTTTTTTTTAACCCAGTTGATTTAATTTTAGAAATTAGTTCCACAATGAATGCAATGTGTTGTTGATTTGTTTTCTTCTTTCCTTGTCATCTTTATTCCTCTTGTGTTGTGCTGATAGATCCAGAGCCTCTGGCCATTGATTTTTTATTATTTTTTTGTTTAAATGGATTTGTAAACTACTTGGAGACATTTTCTTGTCAATTAAAAATAGCAATAAAATTGAAATAGGTAACATTTATCTTTTTGGGAGACTAATGGTAGTGCAAGTAATTTGATTCATTGTCAAAATGCAATAATATGTTGTTTATGTTTTCTATTTTCTTTCCATCTCCCCCATCCCACACTCAAAGAGAATAGTGTCTATCTTTTTGGGTAGGTTGATCATACATAATGATAGTTATAGTAGGTCTTTAATTATAAATTATTTTATTTAGCTAAAATTATAATAAAGTAGATAAAAATTACCCTAATACTCTTACACTAGATACTTATTAACTTTAGCTAAAATTATAATAATTAAGTAGATAAAAATTACTCTATTATTCTTACGCTAGATACTTATTAACCTTAGGTGATTCCAAGTTAGAAGGAATGCTGTATCGTAATATCTCTTGGCAGTCAGTATGGCTGAAAATATCACACAATGTATACACTGTATAAAAATAAAGACATTTCCATCCTTCTCTAAGAGTGGAGGAGTAGTGATGAAAACCATGAGTAGTCATGAAAAATGTTAGGAATATAAAACTAACAGTTGGGCTGACAATATATTAACCAAGATTGTTACTTTAACTTTAAGTACTGTAACTTTAAGAAAATGTGATTGGCTGCTGCTTCCTCAAGCAGCCATAAAATGGAGCCAGAATCACTGGTAGATGCTGGTTACTGGAATTGCTTGTGAGTTGCTGCCTTGTATTAACCAGCTGGATTTTCTGTGAGTTGCTACTGTTTGCAAACTGTGTACCGAACTGTATATTTGTTACTGGACTTTGTTGGATTATCCCTGAACTGAACTGTTTGACTGACTGACTAGACTGTGTATGAATTTGGACTGATTGATGGACTTTGCAAAACCTCTATTTCCACGGAAGTAAAAACCTATTTTTCTACTCAGTGTCTCTGTATTTTGATTTGTGCATTTTACCACACCACTCTCACAACGCTTCGCTGCACACTTATTCTCCTAATGGGAGACTATCCTTAACACTGGTTATGGTCCCAGTTGGTCCCAGTTGGTTCCAGTAGTAGCTAAAGGAGAGTTGGTAATTGATACACAACACTGTATACAGACAGCTGTGTAGCTTGTAATTGATGGTTACTATCCTGGAGAAGATGGCACACGACCCATCAACAAGTCTGTCGTTGATAACCCTGTTGGATGGAACAAACTATGTTTCCTAGTCTATGAAGTGCAGTCTACTTCTGCGTAGGGAAGGATTATGGATGCTGTACTGAATCCACCAGATGTAGCTTCTTGGGATCTAAACAACGATGATGATGATGATGCCAAGAAGATAGCAGAGTTTCAATGAAGTAATGAATAAGCATTGTGCATAATTGGTCTAACGCTGAGTGACCAGCAGCTAGTTCATATTTGTGGTGAAAATTCTGCAGCTAGGTGTTGGGACAATTTGAAAAGGATTTATGTACGTGACACTATAGGTGCACATATAAATCTTACATATAAACTGTTTAAAGCACATCTTCTGAAAGGTGGAGATATGTTAGCTCATTTAAACTTTATGAAAGGTGTTTTCAAGCAGCTACATGAAAAAGAACTAACTTTTTCAGAGCTACATCAAGTTTACATCGTTCTTTCTTCATTGGATGAAAGCTATGATGACTTTGTATCTTCCCTTGAAGTACAAACCAGAAATGAACTAACATTGACTGACATAACTTCAAGACTGTTGGAAGAGTCCAGAAGAAGACAAGAAAGAGACCAATTGAGAGAGAAACCACCACAACATGAAACATCTTTGAATGTCTATACTTTTAGAAAATATTTTTCTTGTGGGGCTAAGGGACATATAGCCAGATTCTGTAAGAAGGCAAAACAACAGAATTCTAGTAAGGCTAAGAAAAATGCTAGTTTGGTAATGTCTGCTTTAGCTAATTCTAGCAATACACATGTAAACCATGATTTGTGCGTAGCTGATAGTGGAGCATCACAGTGCATTACTAGAAATAGGATTTTTTTGTTAAAATAACCACAAGCAAGCAACATGTGTCTTTGGCAAATGGCTGGAAGGTGAAGGCGTCTGGTGAAGGTACTGTATTTTGTTCATCTATAAATGAGCATTTAGATATATGTACCTAAACTACATTATAATTTGTTATCTGTAAGGGCTCTAATTAATATTGGTTATGTAGTCACCTTTAGGGGAGATAACTGCATAATTGAAAAAGAAGGTAAAAGATTACTGCTACTTTAAATAATGGCTTATACATGTTACCTGATGCCCAGATAGCTAACTCATTCTGTGGTAATGTGAGACCATATGATGAGTCTCTACATTTATAGCATAGAAGAATGGGGCATATAAATTTTAAAATGCTGCAACAAATGGTGAAGCAGAGGGAGTAAGATTAAAACCTTGCAATAAGTATTTAAACTGTAATGTTTGCAATCAAGAAAAGAGCAAGGTTACACCAGCCAAAATAATTAATGGTTTCAAAACAAAAGAACCTTTAGAGGTAGTGTTTGAAGACATAACTGGACCCAAAAACCCAGTTTGGGAGGTGCCTGCTATATATTAAGTATCATGGACCATTTTTCCAGATATAGTTTTCTGTTACCTTATGAAGTCTAAGACAGAAACATTCCAACATTTTTTTAATTGGCTGAGGTTTGCAGAGAGCAAGATGAAAAAGCCAAGGTTATCACAAGGTGTTGTGACTGATAATGGGACTGAGTTCACAAATTACAAATTCCAACCATGCTTAAGTCAGCTGGAATACAGCATAAGCGTTCTGCTCCTTATCGACCACAGCACAATGTGTTTGTAGAAAGAAGAGGGGAAATGTTGCAAGCTATGGCTAGAACAATGATAGCTGATTCAGGGTTGCCTGAAACATTGTGGGGTGAGGCTATAATGTGCAGCAAGCATATTTTAAATAATGTGGTGAATTCAACAACTGGTGAACTGCCATTCACTCTGTGGCATGGCAGAAAACCGAATTTAGACTACTTGCACACATTTGGAGGACCAGCATGGGTACACATTCCCTCACAAGTAAGAAGCAAAGGGCAACATAGAACGGTGAATGTTCACTCTAGTGCCAGTGCAAAATTTATGGAATACATGGGTTGGAGTAAATTAGACTCAAACAATGATATAATCATTGACATCCAAGTCCCTAATAAAGAAGAGATAATAAAATCTGCAAGTAGAAGAAATTAAAGAGGAAGAACAGATGCATGAAGATGTAGAGGAACAGGAAGATTTAAAGGAACAGGAAAATCCTCAGTTAAGCCCTGTAATACCTAGATGTTCTACCCGAGTATCTCAGCTACCTGACATATATCAGGCTACTATTGCATGTAATGTAAACAAAGTTCCTGCTATGTATAATGAAATTAGTCTGTATCCAAAAGAGGATCAGATAGCCTGGAATGCAGCGATTAATAAGGAACTGAAATCCTTAAATGATTTAGATGTTTATGAGAACATAAAGTTACCACCAGGCAAACATGCAAAAGGATTTAGATGTTTATGAGAACATAAAGTTACCACCAGGCAAACATGCAATAGGAAGTAAATGGATCTTTAAGATAAAAACAAGTATAGATGGGTCTGTAACCCACAAAGCCTGATTAGTTGCTCAAGGATTTGAACAATCTGCCAGTGACTACGATGAGGTGTTCGCACCCAGTTTAAAGTAGGGTGACCAACCGTCCTCTTTTGCCTGGACATGTCCTCTTTTTACATCCTGTCCGGGGCGTCCGGGCGGGTTTTATAAATTTTATAAATTTACCCGGACGCCCCAGACTGGACGTAAAAAAAGTGGACATGTCATGTCCGGGCAATAGAGCGAGCAGCCCTTCATTTTATGTCGTAGGATTACTGAGAAGCTACCTAGTTTCGCCGGCGTTGGAACCGGAAGTACCGCCCCGGCCTGAGCGACAACTACATTTCCCAGGAGCCTTTGCAGCCAGGAAGAACGGGCGGGTGGGTTTTATAAATTTTATAAATTTACCCGACGCCCCAGACTGGACGTAAAAAAAGTAGACATGTCATGTCCGGGCAATAGAGCGAGCAGCCCTTCATTTCATGTCGTAGGATTACTGAGAAGCTACCTAGTTTCGCCGGCGTTGGAACCGGAAGTACCGCCCCGGCCTGAGCGACAACTACATTTCCCAGGAGCCTTTGCAGCCAGGAAGAATGGGCAGGCGGGTGTGTCTGTGTCTGTCTCGGCAAGCAGGCTCTAGCTGAGCCGGGGCGGAGCTTATCCGGACAGCGGAGGCGAAGGAGGGGGAGTCCCCATTCCTGGATCTAGAGAAGCGGTGAAATAATAAGTAGGAGCCCTGCCAGCAATGGCTACGTCGCTACGAGGCTTTTTGTGGTGCAAAGCAACAACTCCTTCCGGCTGGTGGTACCTCTCTCTGCCGGCTTGGGTGGACTTCTTGGCAGAAGTCCGCTCTTCAAGACAGGGCGTGTGCATAGTTTCTGCAGAAACCCATGCATTGCAACCAATGCAGATTCCGATCTGTTGCTATAATTCAGTAAACCGGGGGTTATTATGCTTCAAGCCAGTTCAGATTCGCATATTGGCGCCAAG
>JAEANM010026684.1:0-10686 GCA_017656035.1 Myanophis thanlyinensis | reverse complement strand
TTGCGGCTCCCAGGTTTTTTTTTCCTTCGGAAACGGGTCCAAGTGGCTCTTTATGTCTTAAAGGTTGCAGACCCCTGGTATAAGGTCTCCTACTTGAGCAGCGGGTTGGACTAGAAGACCTCTAAGGTCCCTTCCAGTTCTGATTGATTGATTGTTCTTCTGACAGGCAAAGTCAATGGGGAAGCTAGATTCACTTAACTCTGTTACTAACTTAACAACTGCAGTGATTCATTTAACAACTGTGGTGAGAAAGGTCATAAAATAGGCCAAACTCACTAAACAACCATCTTGCTTAGCAACAGAAATTTTGGGCTCAATTGGGCTTGTAAATCCAGGACTACCTCTATAGTCTTTGTCTAAAAATGATACGTACCTCTTTTAATTGGGTGAGAATTCTACATGTTATTGCTTTGTTTCATCCGTTCTTCATCTGAGCATATGGCCTACTAACCAACGTACGCCACTCGGGTTTGTATGAGCCCAATAAGATGTGGGAAGAAAAGAAGAAAGGAAAGATGATCTGTAACAGATGCCGAGAACAACAAATAAAACTGACCGAACAACAGAGAGTAAAATCCATCCATGCCATTTAAGTATTAAGACTGAAAAATGTAATGCATTTTTTGCAAAAACCTAAACCGTAATTTAGTTCAGCCCTATGCTTACACCAAAATAAAACAATAGAGTTGGATTAATCCACAACAAATGTATGTAGAACTTACATTTTACTTATGTTAGTTACTTAGGTAAGAATTGAGTTCTTCCAGATATTGCAGATAACTTTGTTCAGTATTTTAGAAAGTTAATACATTTTTATTGTGTGAATATAAGGCCAAAATGAGTGCCTATTCTCAATACCACCAATAGTAATGAAAGATGCATGAACTTGTACAATATTTGAGTGTATAGTGAAGTGTGCATGGGCATTCAATGTTTATAGACACCATGGGCACATTTAAATGTTTTTGGATTGCATCCAATATATGAAACATATTCCCGGAAATCAGATCTGTGTTATATCCATTTCTAACTAGACATGCATTGTTAGTATACTGGTTTGCTTCGACAGCCATTTTGAGTTATGATACCATCACTGTCTTAGCATTTCCATCCTTGCTGTAATGTTTGCTGAATATTTAATTACAACAAAGTAGGAATATTACATTGCTTTATAAACAACAAGTCATACATGGAAGATCATTGCTTCTTAATAAAATAGCTGTATGTTTGCAAGTTAAAAATATTTTGCAGTATAGAACAAATTATTTAGATCTATACATATTGTATTTTGTTTGTAAATAAAACATAATACTGATTTTATTTTTATTTTACTGTTGATGCTGACCTGTAAGAGCTTTTTTGTGTGGTGGTGTCATTTTTTCCTCATTATCCACTAGAAAGAAAACATTTTATTATTTCAGTTGGAGTTTCAGGCAGGTTATACAAAACCTGCCTAAACTCCTGAGTTTTTGTTTTTTAACTAATTTTGTGTTTCATAACTTATGCTGAAGATTTTTTTAGTCTTCAGTTAAGTAATATGTAATACAGTGGGTTATGTTTTTATCAATAATGTATATTTATTTTGTAGGTTTTATTACTGTACCAATGAATATGCAGTACTTGATATGTAATACAAAATATTTTAAAATAAGTAAATAATTCATGACATTTTTTGTCTGAGCAGTTCAGATTTTTTTTTCTCTATACCTTCTATCTTTTCTCTGTCTGACAATTCAACCAAGGTCACCCCTTAGTTTCGAAATAATTTATTCTTGAATTAAAGAAGGTGTTAAGAGAACTGACCCAAATAAAGAACTATTCCCTAAACAAAAGGCTCTTAAGTTAAAGGCTATTAAAGAAATTTGGATTTCTACAAAGGAACTGGTTTTGTAGGTCAGGTAAAGCATTGTTTAACATTGAATGTTCCCCATTTCAGTGCTCCAGTTAAAACTTGCAAAGATCACTGATACTATATTAGTTCCATGTCCTCAATCACATGTTCACTGCAATTGCCTAAAGGGAAAAAAAACATATGCATATAGCTATGTGGGCATGAATCCAGAACTCAAAAATATAAATGCAAAACCATGGACTTGGGGGATTTGGTCTTATAGATGGGGTTGCAGTTGAGGTTGAAGGCAAGTCATATTATTACGGTTGTGATGTATGGTGGTGGACAAGGAGAGGTCACTTTCCGGGAAGGCAAAATTTTTATTTTGCACCAGAATCAGTGAGCTGGGAAGCAGGCTCAAAGCCTATGGGTATCCTATGGGGCAGGATGGGCAGAGATAGATGAGGAGGGGCCACTGCAGCGTCCCTACAATTGGTCATAAGGGAGCACCCACCCAAATTTTGTACACCTGAGCGCAGGGACCCTGTAGTAGCTATAATTTCAAAAGGCAGGTTGTAAATAACTTGGAGGTGGGGGGGTCCTTCATAACCCATTGTAAATAAGTCTAGGACGACCTGTATAGCCATCTCAGTAACATAGTCTCCATGTGGAGTTCATGTTCTGATATAGTCTACTTACTGGGGCTGGAACTTATATGGTTGTTTATTGTTTGCCTGTGCAATACGGTATATACAATACTATGCCTGTAACTCAGTCTTGAAGGCAATGATATGGACAACCTTATGGTTTAGTGTGTACTTTAAACTCAAACGGCTGTGTTAATTCAGTAAACCTTGGCTAAATAACTAGTAGTATATTGTGTGTCCAAGTACTATAAGCAGGGTAAGATACTTGTTTTAAGCACCAGATACTTGTTTTTAATTTGGGATGAAAGTTAAGTATGGTTTTTGTTAACTGTAACAGACTAATTCAATCCTTTTCTAATTCTGCACCCAGGCAACTTTTTCAGTGGTATTATTCCTTGATTTATATATTTGCACTCTTGAGGTAAGGCAAGACTATTGTTATTGCAAAACATACTGATGATAGCAGGAAGGAAGAGAATACATCCAAAGATGAAACTTTGCCAGACTTATTTTGTCAAATACGCAACCAAGTCAGATCTGAAAAATGAGGATATAGCTCAGGATATAGCTTTGCAGTCAGAAGTTTAATTGTCTACATTTTAGTCAAATGGGTCTTAAATTAGACTAAAGCAGACATTTTTTTAAAACAAAAATCTGCAGAGCAGTTGCCAATCCAGATAGATCCAGCTGGATTAAATAACTCATTCCTGAGATTCAATGCAAGGGAGTTTCTGATATCTTCTCCACCTACACAAATGATGGTATTTGAAGAGTCATTTAAGGGTCAAGGTTTGCTGAGAGCTTAGGCCACTGTAACACTGGCTAAAGCAAATAATAAAAAAATACAGCGAGGGGAGTGCTGATTTCATCACATGCATCAGATAGTCACAAAAGGCCTATACCTTCTAATAACATGTCTGTGCTCATGGTTTCTGATACATTCCATGGTACAGTAATGCTAAGAGAACTTAGAGGCCTAAGAGGACTCCACTAATGAGAAATGAAGACAACAACATGAACTGTAGGTAGGTTAGAGCCTACCTCATGGTATACTCAATCATTTGTCTGTTCTTGTGTCCATGGATCCTGGCGCCCTATTCTGGGTGACTCAGCCCTTCCTCAGAGGCAGTAATGTTGAGGTTCATCTACAGGTCATTGTGAGAAATCTGGTGCATACCTAGCAGATAAAACTGCTTGTATTGGCTCTATATTGGATTCCAATCTTAGGGCAGAATCTTTGGAAGTTAGAGGAGCTTAAATCTTGTATGATTATGTGGGAAGGAGTTTGAACCTGTTGAATCTGAGGAAGTGGCAGGGCTAGTTCAACCGCTTACGTTTTACATTCTTGCCCTTCCCGGCTTCCTGAGGCTGAGTGGGAGGGGACATGTGATTGGACCTAGACAGTGATTAACCTTCCTCTTTGAGAGAGGAAGTGGTTCCACCAGCATTTAAGGAGGCAGTTTGTGTACTTCCTCAAGTAGCTATCATTTAATCCAACTAATCAGGACAGCTTGCCCCCAATTTCCAACCTTCCTTTTTTAGGATTGTCTGAAGCTCTTTCAGTCAGGTTCAAGCCAGGGTTTGAGACTGAGACAACATTGATAATGTTCATGGTTGACATGGATGAGAGCAGGATTGGGTTAGTGCATCCATGTTGGCTTTTCTTGGCCTCTCAGTCGCATTTGATACCATCAATCATGGTATTCTGGGCTTCAGGAGTTGGGGTGGACAGCTCTGTATTGCACTGGTTCATCTCCTTCCCCTGGGGTCAGTTCCAGTCAGTGTTGATGGGAGGCAAATACCCAACCCATATTTTGTAGAGTCAGAGTTTGGTTCTTGTCTCCTATTTAACATCTGCGTGAGACTGCTGGATGGGTTGTATCTGTCATTTGAAATGAGGTATCATCAATATACTTTATATCTCAACCCCAAGCCCTCTGAGTAATGTCATAGATGTGCTGCCCCACTATCTGGAGACCATTGGGATCTGGACAGGGCACAATGGGCTTCAATTTAACCCAAGCAAGACTGAGGGGATATGGGTATTTGGACCTCTGAAGATAAAGCTTTTCCATCATTGGTTCCAGATATGATAGCACTATTCCAGCAGACCCACTTTTCATTTTTGTAATTGTTTTAGAAATGTTCACCATCCAGAATCACTGAGATTGAGATGGGCAACTACAGAAATAAATAAACATTTGTTATCAGAAAAGGTGCCTCCAGACTCTTCCTGAGTTTTTACCATTAACTAACAATAGCTCTCTTCCTCCTGCAATGTCTACAATGGGATTAGGAGTGCACTTGAGATTCCCTGCCATCTACCCCAAGCATTTAAACCTTTTTACAATTGTTTTGGGTGAGAATAGCCCAAGACGTCCATAACATTATATTACATTTTATAAGATAATAGTTCCAATTAAAGGGGAGAGGGGATATGTGTAGCAAGAATGGAAGAACCCTACTATAGACAAACATCCCATCTAATCCAAAAGTTGCTTTTTTGCATAGTGGCAAGTGAGTTGCCTAGGTCAATAGTACCATAGCTGTCCCTTTTTTCTTAATATTCTTTTTTTATTTTTTAAGAAGTTACAATATTGTTATCTTTAACACACTGAAATTTTATTTCCTATCAACAGAGGATGCTAGGATGGTAAGTTGATTGCTTTTTTGTATCCTATGACTATCATTAAGTGTTGTATCTTATGATTCCTGATGAACGTACCATTTCTTTTATGTACACTGAGAGCATATGCACTGAAGACAAATTCCTTGTGCGTCCAATCACATTTGGCCAATAAAGAATTCTGTCTGTCTGTAAGTCTATCTATCTATCTATCTCTTTCTCCACCAATGAAAAATGCTATTTTTACTTGGTAGAGAAGATGATGAAACAACTTCTTTTCATTAGTCCTATACTAATGGGAGGGGAGGCATCTGCAACTCTTTTCATTCCTTATGGAATGGTCTTTCAGCAGAAAAGAAGGAGGTCATATAGGTTGGAGAAGAGAGTGCCAGAAGACAGCAGGTGCAAAGAATTGTGAAAAAGTAGCCTTTGGGCCAGCAAAGAGATAGATGGAACAAGCAGTAAGTTGGAAGGAAATACAGTCATTGAGAAATGCAGTCTCTGAAAGATTCAGTCCTACATGGATCCACTAAGAAGAAAAGATTCCTTTGTTAGATCTTTGACTTTTTAAGGCTAGAAAAAATTAAAACAACCATAAGATGGCAAGAAGGACTTGGTGATATCTATATTTTTCTAACACCTGACGGTTATCCAGATGCATCTAGCCCAAATATAGTAGATTGAGTCTCCAAGTCACATTCTAGCAGAGTTAACTACAGCAATTAAAAGGTGAATCTACAAATGGGTGAAGATGGAAGACCAAGACCATCAGGGCCACCTAATTGGAAGGACATCTCTTCACGAAACTGAACTTTTTATATTTGTTTTTCCACAAAGCTATACTCTTGGTGGACATGTATGCATTATAAAATGAAAAGGACACCTTTTAATTTAATTTAAATCAATTTTTTTGAAAGACAGAACATTCATTAAAATTTGTGTTTGAAGACATTGGTTCTGTTTTAATGTTAATAATTCATGTTTATAGAGCAGTCTCATATCCAATTTCCATTTGATGTAGCAACAGCATATTTCTCGTATTACTCCTGGCATTGTGTTTCAGTTTAAAATTTGCTAAGATGCAAATATCAGCCAATAAACAATCTCCTTCACAGTCTGGCTTTGATTTCCTTTAGCAGATCAGTTTAAAAACAGCACATTGTGCATTCTCCATCTAAAGTGGAATAGCCAAAGACTGTTGTCCATTTCCTTCAAGTTTCATGATGATCTTACCAGGAAAATAAAATCAATATGACGGCAGTGAGACTGCTGCTATGTAATCTAGGCAGGATTGGCTGCAATTCAAATAGCACTAAAAATAAAGCAGAGCATCAGTTACCAGACAATTTTTAATGAGAGGGGACTGGAAAAACAGAAGAGCTTTTAGCTGAAGGAGTAAAAACTTTACATCCTTAAGGTATGTAAAAGACAACTGTAACTATAGCAACTGGGTCCCTTCATTAAGGTTAATGCAGATTACTTCCAGGGCAGTATCCTTGCTAATGGTCAAGATGCAGTGATAATGAAGATTTTTCATGCTAGTCCCAAATTAATGAGCAATCTCTCAAGCATTGGATGACTTTCACTGCTTGTATCTGATTTCCAACTCAAAAGTAATATTGCATGATATGTAGGCTTAACTATTTGAGGAAGACACAAATGCTGATGGTTAAATGGAGCTCGTGTCTGGAAGGCAGCTGGTTCTTTTCTGTGTTTAATTCATCCTAAAAACCATGGATGACTGCCACATCATAGCCATCAAATTATTTAAATCTGAGAAATCCTTTCTTAGTGCAAGTTTTGTCAGAATGCATCAAGCAAAGGTTACGTGTCTATTTTCTGACAATGAGCGAAACCTACAGTAATCATGTTTCACAGGGCTTCCACTGATGGAGCATTAGAGCTGATTTGTCAATACGGTGGGAATACACATGTCCAGAATACTGTTAAATATTAAGAAAATACTGCAGGAAAAAACTTGCTCATTTCTTATTTGAATCAAGATTCATAAGGGAAAAGATCAGAGGCAATAGTGAGACCCCATTTTACCATTCTCGGTGATAAATGATGGCCAAGATACATATCCTAACCCCTTGCTCTTTGCAATAAACCTGCTGAATCAAGAATCTATGGGACTCTTGCTTTCTAGACTGCAAGTTGCCATAAAGAATTGGCAGGCAACCTTTTGAGGTCATTCCCAAATATGTGTATTACTTGATTGCACAAAGCCATTAATTCTGGACTCCCTCTGCTGATAAGACATTGTCTGTTGTGGCAATGTGAATATTTTCCTTGTGACACTGTATCCATGCACAACATCACTCCAAGTTCATTAACATGTACGTGTATGTAGCCCCTTGCATGATAAGCTTTGCAACAATTATTGTCTCCAAGTGTTCTGGTGAAAAGAGGCACTAAATTGCCCTCCCCCTCACTCACTTACTCTCAATTATCCTGGCTTCTAACCACAGGTCCTAAAATCACTGCACAGTAAACTACAAATAAGAAACCACTTAATGAAATAATACTGTTTTGTAGAATGCTTCTGTGATTAAAAAGCTTTCCTGCTGAATTGCATCTGCTTAAAATGGTACCCCCTTTGGAGAAGAGACCACAATTTTGACTATTTTCCCATCATGTTTTCCTTCTGCTTCATGCTTAGCACTTCCTCAGCCACTCCATCGTGCAATTCGTCATTACTTTACAATCATCCCTCCCTCTCAGGAGAGCCTGTTAATGTTTTGAAATCAGAATTATTTAATTGCTTATGAATAGTTGTTAAAGCAAAAGCAATATTTAGGGTGACCTACACTAGTGTCTACTAGTCTACTAGTGTCTAGTGACTCTATCTAGCCATACAGAGGCAGCATTTCCAAGGATTCCCCACAGTGAACAGTAACTGGCTGAAAACTCTAAACATTTCAACCTAAACATCTTACAGGGAAACAGGTTGGAGCATGTTGGCATGTTGACATTTACATTTCTTCAGGTAAAAGTTAAAAGTCAAGTGCTGCATGGATCATGCAGCACTCCAAAATTCAGACATGACCAAGATAAATACACAAAAGAACTTGGGATTTGTTTTTTAAAAAAACTTGTTCTGCTATATTGACATTCACATTTACACATTTACATATACACATTTCACTGCATTTCGTACTATGTATGTCTGTGCATGTGATGAATAAAATTTGATTTGATTTGATTCATAAAGGCAGCTGATAGGATTATTTCTCATTTATTTAATAACTTTCCACATATTCCCTTAAAATTACAATTCCATTGCAACTTTTGCTAATTGTCTAGCTGATAGATTTCTCTGGAAGCAACTTGGATTTGAAATGGCTAATTCAAAGCCTTCATGCCTCTCTCTGATTAGCAAAATTTAGTAGGAAGATAGTTAAAGTAACAACTGGAGAAATGCTTACTTGCAAAGAAGATCATATAGGAACATTAAGGTGACAAATTTCTGGTTCTTTTTTTCTATGTAAGGGACAGGATGCTTATCTCTTTTGTGAAGGAGGGGCAATCACAGTTCTTATCAATGTGAGACCCACTAATAGTGAAGTTATGGGTTTCAGGAATATGTCCAGCCCCGGGTCATAGGTTAAGGAATAAATGGCCCTTGTCCAGTAGATCCTAATAAATGGCCCCTGTCCAGTGAATTGTTTGCTGTAAATTGGGAAGAATCCTATCTTTATGCCTGCAATCCATACCATAGTGCCTAAAATTGGGAACTAAAAGACCAAAAAAGTTTTTTAATAAAGTCTTTTTAGAACAGAACGAAATTCCATTCTAGGGACCTTCCAGAAGACACTGTTATTAAGTAATTCCCAAGATCGTGTATGGAATATTATTGAGTGAGGTTGTTCAGATGGTATTTTCCAGGCTATTTTATCATTTTCTTTACCATAAAATATTAGAAAGAGAAATTTGAATAGCTTTGCAATCTTTTGTCACTAGTAAACAAAGAATGTTCCATCTGACCCAGCCCCAATACCTCTATAGCATTAATCTCCAGCTGTTTATTTGGTTGCATGAACATTTGAGGTAGGCAATAAACAAATTGTGACATTTAAAAAAATGGCATAGTACCTGAAGGTTCACTCAAGTATATACAGGATATATTCTCCCAATCTTTCACTTTTGACTTAGTCTTCAGCTACTTCTGTGTGTGCAAGTTTTCACAGTTCTTAAAAGTTTAAATAAAATGTTGGGAATGTAACATAACAATAAAATATTGGAAGATCTCACTTTTGTTGTTATTGTTGCTAGCTTTAAACCACCATACTGCCTACTTATTATAGATAGTTCCCAGGTTAAGAACTTGTTCTGTTCCCTAATTCTGTCTTTTGCCCAAATTTGCATGTAAGTCAAAACTCACACTTACAAACAGACTGCCTATTACTAAAAATGATGGATGACATTGTCCTTTCTCGAGCCTACCAAGCACTGAAGCAACACATTGCTTTCAGGAACTACTGAAAATGATTGAAAACTGGCTGTATATTAAAAACAGGATCCAAACGCTGCATGAGTTTAGTGGTTCAACAACTCAAGGAAGGAGAATGAGGTCTGCCATTTTTAGTAATAGGCAGATTATTCATATCTAAAGGTCGTCCTTAAATTGGACATTCTTAACCTGGGGACAGCAAATATTTGGATTATTGTAACGCACTCCATACAGGGCTACTCTTGAAAAGGATTCAGACGCTTTAGCTGATACAGAATGTAGGAGCATAGGTTGTAAATGATGTTAGCTGTTTGGCATTTGTAACATCATTGCGTGGGGCATGTACATTGGTTATCAATGTGTTTCCAGGTGCAATTCAAGGTGCTCATTGTCACCTTGAAAGGTCTTCATGAAGGGGCCAGGTTACCTGACACATCATCTTTTCCTTATTTTCTATTTGTCCAATCTGATCTGGCGTATGGGCGTGCTTTGGGTCCCATCAGCCAAGGAATATGAGCTGGTGGAGAGCAGGAGATGGTTTTTTTCTGCCATTGTGCCCTCAGGGATATTTTACCTTCTGAGATTAGGATGGCCTGGACCCTGCTGGTCTTTTGAAGGCCTTGAAGCTCTGGCTATGATCCCAGCCTGCGGTCCCAGCTGCGGTTCACCATCCAGAATCACTGATTTGAGATAAATAGCTATTTAAATGAATGAATGAATGAATATGAAACAAGAGTAATATTTGATCTGGACTATGATTCCAGAGGACAATTCCCCTTTTTCATCCATGCTATTATTTTAATTTTTTAAAAAAATTCCTGTTAAAACTGTTATTTCCTTTAAGGAAGGGCCGGGGGCCAGATTTGGCTCACGGGGTGCTTGGATCTGGCCCACAGGAGCACTTTAAAAACAACAAAGGACCGGCCTGCAGTGCCTCTGCCAGTGAAAATGGAACTCACGAGGGCTATATAACATAACAACCTGGTTTGGAAATAGCACTTTGAAAGACAGACAAACACTACAGAGGGTGATACGCTCAGCTGAGCGCATCGTCCACACCAAACTCCCTGAGATACACTCCATCTACAACAAACGTTGCCAGACTAAAGCTATAAAGATAGTTAAGGAC
>JAEANM010026683.1:0-10686 GCA_017656035.1 Myanophis thanlyinensis | reverse complement strand
GAATATTTTCAACTTTCTCATCCGTTTTCTCTGTCTGTTTCTCAATGTTGTCTATCTTCACTTGCATCTTTTGGATTCCTTGTAAAATCATCTGTAATGTTGATTTTTTGGCTTTATCTTCTTGAAGTAATAAAGTCTGAATTGAGCATTGTCCTCCTGACGGTGAAGAGGAGGTTGATCCTGTTGTTGAAGAGCCTGTAGATATTGGTTTTTTACTCATTTTTCTCTTTTTTCCTTTTTTTAAAAAAAAAGAGAGGAGAGAAATAAAAAGAAAAAAGGGGGAAAAAAGGAATCTTCAGGTGCTTACGCGCTTTAATCCAATAGCAACGTAGGAGAAAAAATAAAAATTGGACAATAAAAATTTAAAAAACAATAAAAATAAAAGTCTTCGAATACTATGCCTCCCCCCAAAAAAATATGAAAAAAAGGAAGAAGACAAAAAGTATCTTCAGGCACTTGTTTGCCCTAATCCAACAGGTTAAAGTAAAAAAAAAAGATAAAAAGATAAAAATCTTTGCCCAAAGGGAAAAATAACAAACACAAAAAAAGTGAAATATCAAGCCATAATAAAAAGTTGTGGTATAAGGGAGAATATTGTCAAACAAGAAAAGAGAAAGTAGGGGAAAGAAAGAGAAAGAAAGTTTATTATAGGGAAGGAAAAATAGGAAACAAAAGAGAAGAAAAAGAAAAATTTCCAAAAGGGAGAGGTTCAGTATATATGTACATATAATGGTAGAAGTATTTTATAAAGGTGGGGCGAGTGAGTTCAAATTGATTAACACAGAAAAATACATTTTAGCTGCTATATTTATACGGTCCTTGGAAAGCACTTCTTTGGTTCTAGATGAGGATACATCTTCATTTCCTACAGCCAAAGTTAAAAAAGATCCATAAGAAAATATATTTAAAGATTCTTTTAAAAAGTTTGTTCTTTTTTATAGTATAAATGAGGTAGTTAAAAATAAGTGAACAGAATATTAATATTCAGTTATCTGTAGACACAAGTATTCAAGTTTTATATATGTATATAAATAATTTGTTAACTTTTGATCATTTTTCAGCAGACATTAGAAATATTTACAATCCATCAAACTGTGTTGTCTTACAACTTGGCTAAATATATTTTTATAACATGAAGAATCAATGCACAAGTATAAGACTTAATTTGCAGATTGTTACGTATTTGAAATATGGTAAAAGAGCTACCTAACCAGTTAAAGCTGCTATGTGTAATTGCTGGAAACAAGAATCAATATAAACATAAACTTTAGTGCAATATATTCTAACAAGTAAAAGGCATTAAGGAGATAAAATAAATGCAGCTTATATTTGTTGAAATGTGCATATATACATATATGTCTGCAATTAATAATTTTTAACTAATCTGGGATAAATTAAAGCACACTAACTGCTTTGCATGGATAAGTTTCTACTTTCAGTCCTATGAACCACCAGCTTAATAAGAAAAATATTTTAAAAGTTAGTCACATAAAACTTTCTCTCTGTGCTTCATATGCTATACTAGGTGAAGACTGAGATGGGGATCTTGTGGTCATCCAGGTACTCCTGAAACATAATAGTGATATCCATGGTGATGGATGCTGGGAATTGTAATTCATCAGGATTCTATTCTTCTGAGCTGGAATGATAAAATAGTATAACTGATACGATTAGATTTTGTGCCTTAGAAATGAAATGAAATGAAATGAAATTGCTTGTTCACGTAATCAAGATTGTGTTTTAGTTGACTAATAAATCTAGTGAATAAATGAAATTTTCTGAAGAATTGGCAGGTTAGTAATAGTTTAAATAATGAAATAAAGTGTAGGGCAATGCTTGGAGAGAATGAATTCCACTTTAGCTCAAAAATGCTAACTATGAAACACATTAACAAAGCCTATTTATTAATTATTTTTAAAGTGAGTTGTGAACTAGTGATTTTCCCAATTAGAGTTCCTTTCCTTAACTATTACATTATCAGCTCTCACTAGGCTTTTAAAGAGTAAGAAAATTAATTGAAATACCAATTAGCTGGATTTTTATTACTATAAAGACAGTCATTTTGAAATATGGTTGTCAGCAGGATCTTATTAATAGTCTGATAGAATGAATTATATATTATTATAATTATAATAATATTATAATAGTCTGATAGAATGGATGCTTTGACAATATTTTTCAATGGTATTTTGAAGGAGACAAGTTGCGTATGGATAATTTGTAAGAATGGCTTTGATCACTACCAGTGTATGTTACAAGGTATGCAAAAAAAAAAAAAAAAAAAGCCTCAAGTCCTACTGTGTGTGCCTGATCATGTGGAGGGTGTTCCAGGTAGGATGAGTGAAGAACATTAGTATATACCAAAATTATATATTTCCTAGCAAGATCACCTAAGGCATGAAGCGAGCAGAAAACTATATGGATCAGCAATTACTGTATATAAGATGCTGGAATATGTGATCTTCTTCCACATTTTGAAATCTAAGAAAAAATTCTGATATGTCAATTTCCCATCCCAAAAGTCCACACCTATAACATTAGTTATAATGATAAAGGCATTAAGTCATACTGTGTAGGAGAAGGAAATGAAAATCATTCCTGTATCCATAATCATACCATAATATCATAACCATAATCATTCCAAATTATAAAATGTTTGCTACAGTGCTAAATGTTGTACCCCTGAGGTCAGATTGAACTCAATATGATGCTGAAGAAAAATTGAGGATCTTTTGGAATACTAATGGTATTTATTATGCAGCTAGATTAAAGCAATTAGGGCGTCTAGTTACACATACAAGAAAGAAAATCCAAAACTATAAAGGCAGATATACAGTAAGAACCATGAATGTGGGAAAGCTCAAAATTGTGAAAGAGGAATGTCTTGACAAATTAACCTCTTACATATCAGCAAATTAAGATGGAGTAGGATGGAACACTGTCAGTCAAAGATCACACTATTTATTATTCAAGTCATGAAAATCAAAGGAGTGTTGCTGATTTTATAGTTAGAAAGAGTATAGCTAGAACCATACTTGGCTACAATGCAACTAGTGACCAAGTAATATTTATTAAACCTCATGAACAATGGTTTTTAACAAGACAGTAATTCAGGTTTATGTTCCAACCACTGAGGTAGAAGAAGAGGGGTTACTTATTTCTATGATCAAATTCAATTTAAAATTTATAGAACATGCAAACATGATGTATTGCTGATAGATGAGACTGGAGCTTCAATGTAGAAAACATTAAAGAGGAAAATGCAATTCCTTAAAGCAACAGGGTGTTTTTCTGGGATTTTAGCATGAACTCCCAAAAGATACAGCTGCTATAAGCAATTGCAGAGGATGCTATATGTTCACTGTTTTCATAAACAGTTTTTTACCTTAGAATTTTGAATCACAGTACAAGCTGATATAAAGCATTCACAAACAATTTCATGGAATCTACATAAAAACAACCAGTTTAACCATAAGCAAACCAGTTTCATGTAGTGATTTAGGCTCTAGATGAGAAATCAGGAGAGCAGGAGTTCTAGTTCAGCCTTAGGTAATAAGCTAACTGGACGACCTTGGGCCAGTCACTCCTTCTCAGAGCTAGGAAGGAGGAAATGGCAAATCACTTCTGAAAAAAACCTAGCAAGAAAACTGAAGGGATTTTTAGGCAGTCTGTAGAAGTCAACATGGCCTCAAAGGCAGATTGAAGAAACAACATCAGAGTTCTCTGTCCAAAACAGTGCAGTGCTAGGAACAGCTAAGATACTGCAAAGAATTCCCAGGCTTCTGGTAATAGAGAAGATATAAAGATACATACCACCCATTGGTGCTGGAGGGAAACATATATTTATGTGTGTGCATATGTGCATGTGTGTGACAATTATTATTATCAAAATTATCTGCCACCCATCTAATGGTTCAGTGTGACTCTAAATGGCTTACAACAAAATAAAATGCAAACATCTCATAATTATAAATATAAAAACAGATTAAAATTACCCCCCCCCCCCCAAACACAACTAAAAACTAAAAACATGGGTTTGGAGGAAAAATGCCTCTGTTAATGCAACAACCAATTCCAGCCAACAAATCCTCCTTCAGGACTCCATGCTAGCTGGTATAGCCAGGTTTTAATGCTTTTTTTGATGGCTAAAAGAGAAGGGCAGATCTTACCTTCTGTGGCAAGATGTTCCAAGGGTGGGAGCCATGGCAGAAAAAGTTCTTCTCCTGGAACTGAACTGAAACTCCATCAACTGAAATTCCTTGCCTTATGAAATTCACAGTAGTCTCCTTCTGCCAGTATGAGTGGTGTGATCCAGTTACAGTGGAGAAAGATGGTTCTGCAGATATTCTGGATTCATGCCATAGTAAGCATTAAAGATAATAATCAACAGCTTGAATTTTGCCCAGAAGCAGATCAGCATCCAGTTTAGCTCACATACCAGAGGTGATACAACCTAGGGCCCTCTTAAACTATCCACACCTGAGCACTCTGAACCAAATGTAGCTTCTGAATATTATTCAAGAGTAGCCACTTGTAAAGCATGGTTCAATAATCAAATCAGGAGATAAAAATAAATAAAATAAATTAAGTTCCCTGGAATGCTGCAGTTATTACTTTAATACTGTTTCTTAATATGTTAACATCCTTAGCATTATAAATTTAAGAATGTGATAATATTAGCCTTACCATTGTGTTCGAAATTATTACGACCATCATAAACAATAATCCTATTCATGAAAACTGGCTGCTGCTTATAAATCTAGCATATTTGTAGATATATAGATTGTTTGTAGTAAATGTAACACAGGAAATTAGAGCAGTTTTCTAATTGGTCTTATGAATGCATGAGACAGCTGTGTAAATGTTTGAAAAAAGTATTGTTTTGCTCTCTATTTTGGAATATATGATAAGAAAGTGAAATATTCTTAATAACCTCAACAAGACCATTATTAATTTTTATCGTCAGTCACATCTTCTATGGAAAATTTATTATTATTTATTTATTAATTCAATTTCTATACTGCCCCCTCTCCCGAAGGACTCGGGATGGTGTACAGCTGACTAAAAGAAACACAAAAAATAGATAAAAGTTAAAACAGATTAAAATTAACTAATTTAAATGGTCGATCAAATTAAACCTGATGTAAAATTAAAAATTTAAAAATTTAAGACAATTAGAAAAAACTAATTTAAAAACTAATTAAAATTCCCAACCGATAGTACTAGGCCAGACCAGCTTGTTGGAACAAAAAGGGTTTTAATGTGCACTGGAAGGTCTGTAGGTCCGTGATGGTCCGGATCTCCGGGGGCAATTTGTTCCAAAGGGAGGGTGCAGCCACAGAGAAGGCTTGTACCCTCGAGGCTGTCAGGTGACACTGTCCCAATAATGGAACCCCGAGGAGGCCAACCCTGTGGGAATGCACAGGTCGGCTGGAGGCTGAAGGTAGCAACAGGCAGTCCCATAAGTACCTGGGCCCCAAGCCATGGAGCACTTTAAAGGTAAGCACCAACACCTTGAATCGCACCTGAAAGGCCACAGGGAGCCAGTGCGGCTTGCGCAGGAGAGGTGTAATATGGGAGCTCCGAGGAGCTCCCGCAATTACCCGCGCGGCCACACTCTGCACCAACTGCAGCCTCCAGATGCTCTTCAAGGGGAGCCCCATGTAGAAAGCAGTACTTCCAGGAGGACACCCAGATTGTGAGCCCCTTCCGTGGGGGTCAAGATCTCTTCTCCCACGGCCAGCGATGGAACAAGCTGACTGTATCTGGGCGCAGGAAACCACAGCCACTCAGTTTTGGCTGGGTTGAGCTGGAGCCTATTTAGACCCATCCAACTCCACACGGCCTCCAGGCACCAGTTCATCACTTTGACAACTTCGTTGGGGTGGCCTGGGGTGGAAATGTACAGCTGAGTGTTATGAGCGCACTGATGGAAATCCACCCCAAAGCTACAGATGATCTCACCCAGTGGCTTTCCATAGATGTTGAACAGTAGGGGCAAGAGCATTGACCCCTGAGGCACCCCACATATTAAGGGCCTCGAGGCCGACCTCTGCCCCCCTGTCAACACAAATTGCAAATGGTCGGAGAGGAAGAAAGAGAACCACCGTAATACGTTGCCTCCCACTCCCAACCCCCCCAATGGTTGCAACAAGATACTGTGGTCAACAGTATCGAAATCCGCCGAGAGGTCTAATAAGACCAGGACGGAGGAATAACCCCTATCCCATGCCTTCCAGAGATCATCCAACAATGCAACCAAAGCCGTCTTTGTGCTGTACCCAGGCCTGAAACCCGATTGGAGAGGATCCAGATACATTGCTTCATCCAGGTACTGAGGGAGCTGGCATGCCACCACAGTCTCAACAGCCTTCACCAAAAAGCGAAGGTTGGAGACTGGCCAATAATTAGACAGCAGTGTTGGATCCAGGGATGGCTTCTTGAGGAGAGGTCTCACCACCACCTCTTTCAAGGCGGTGGGCAAGAACCCCTCTCTCAAAGAAGCATTAATAATCCCCTGGAACCAACCTCGTGTCACTTTCCGGGTAGCCAGCACCAGCCAGGAGGGGCATGGATCTAGTAAATATGTGGTGGCATTAAGGCTACCCAGCAACCTGTCCACTTCATCCAGGGTCACATTGTCGAACTCAGCCCAGATGGTCTTGCCAAAAACTGCCCCGCCCCCTCACCCAGAGGGGCCCAGTCGGAGTCCAGCCCATCCCAAATCTGTGTGATTTTATCCTGCAGAAAACAAGAAAAATCCTCGGCCCGTCCTTGCAAGGGGTGCTCCCACACTGCAACCACTAAAAGGGAGCAGGTCACCCTAAAAAGGGCGGCTGGGTGATTTTCTGCGGACACAATAAGGGCGGAAAAGTGAGAACGCTTTGCCGTCCTTTTCACCACTAAATACCTCCTAATATAGGATCATAGAAGTGTTCGGTCAGATTCAGAGCGGCTAGCCCTCCAACCACTCCCTAGGCATCTTTTCTGGCGCTTCATTTACCTTAGCTCCCTGGAAAACCAGTGATCCAATTGGGATCGACACCAGGTCAGAGGCTGCAAGGGCACGACCCGGTCAAGAGCCTCGGACACCACCCTCTCCCAGGTGGCCACCAAGTTCCCGACAGGGTCGTGTGTGTGTGCGTCGGGAAATGGCCCAAGCTCCGTCAGGAACCTTTCTGGGCCCATTAGGTGCCTGGGGCAGAACCATTTTATTGGCTCCACCTCCCTGTGATGAAGGGGTGCAGAATGGAAGTCGAATCTAAGGAGCGAATGATCTGATCATGACAGGGGGTCTATAGAAACATCCCCTATACCTAGATCATTCTGCCACTGTTCCAAGACAAAAACCAGATTCAAGATGTGACCTCCCATGTGAGTGGGGTCCTGAATTAATTGGGTCAAGCCCATGGCTGTGATGGAAGCCATGAACTCCTGAGCAACCCCCGGCAGAAGGAAAGTTGAAGTCCCCCCATGATCATAAGTCTGAGGGTCTCCACTACCAAACCAGCTATAGCCTCAAGGAGCTCAGGCAGGGCCGACATCACATGGCAGGGAGCCAGGTATGTGAGTAGTAGGCCCACCTGGACCCTGGAACCCCACTTCACACAAAGGGATTCACATCCTGTCATCTGAGAAACAGTGACTTCCCTAAGACAAAGATCTTCCTTAATATCCACCGCCACCTCCCCACCCCTTCCCTGAGCCCTTGGCCGATGAAAAACTCAAAACCCAGGTGGGCATAATTCAACCAGAGGGACACCCTCCTCCGGGCCCACCCAGGTCTCAGTATTACCTGCCAGGTCTGCCTCCCCCTCCCGAATCAGATCATAAATGAGGGTGGCTTTATTTCTTATGGATCTGGCATTACACAACATCAGCCAAAGGCCCAGGGACCGACAACACAAACCACTCAGGGAATGGGAAGTAATTTGGGGGTTGGAGCATGCCACTGTTCGTAACCAACGGGGGCATACTCCCTGAACCTGATATGGCCCCCTATACCCGCCATAGTTGCCCCTCCCACCCACCATGCTGATGGATTGCACCTCTTCCCTGCAACAACCCCCCTTCCTTGAACCAACCCCCCCGCCCCCAGGACCTTCCCCAGCGCACCCAATCCTCGGTCTGGCCTCGACCTCAGGCGGGGATCCCCCAACCCCCACCTGGATAACCCCTTCCCTAACCCCAGTAAGAATTTGATAAAAAAAATAGCCTGATCCATAGGCCCAATGGGGGATACACCTAATAGGCCTACCTTGTTCCCTTACACCTCTGCGCCCACAATATCATCTGTGCTGATCTGCTGCATATTTGCTACCTTGCTCTGCAACACCACCAGGACCTGTAACATTGGCTGCCTCTACTCCCTTTACACCCTCAACCACATCAAATTCTACAATTTCTCCATCTCCTAGATTATGAAAATATTTCCTATGATTGTTCTGTGATGCTAATGCAATAAAAATTGCTATGTAGCAAAATAATTATATACAATCAAATAACAAGGTACACAAAGGCATATTATCATTTTTTGGGATAGCCTATTAAATTCTAAATATTATTTTAAGAATTATTTATTGTTCATTGTATCTAGTTTTATGTAAGAGTGCTGTGATTCAAACTTGTAAATATATGCACATTTATTTCACTATTCTACTGCTAAGTATTTGGAGCTTTTTCAATAATTTTCATTGTGTTTGACATTTTCAAATTACATTGAATAAATTGCCTGAGCAGTGAATGCCAGGAGTAGGTGTCTGAAGACTCAAAAAAATGAATGATTGAAATTTAGAGAGTCAATGTGCAGGAGTCTACTTAATTGCCATATACAATTTTATTAGCATGCATAGTTTTTTTAATATTGTCATCTTTTGTATTCATTTGTAAATACATGTTTTAAATGTAAATTTATGTAAGTATATGTCTTGCAACAATGATAAAATCTAAACAACCACATTAACTAAAGGACAAATTTCTCTGATGAGAAAGGAGATCATGCCAAGTTGATAATATTTTCATTTCACTTACTGAAATAAGGATATTGCCTTCTTACCTTTGTCTTATCTTTAGGACTAGAAATTTGAATTGCTTTGCTCTTTCTGTCTTTAACACATAAGAAAGATTTGAAAAGAAGTTGAATATACAGAATAACTCAATCACTGGTAGAATAATAGTCCCATAGGTAAACAGCTTCTTAATGCCTTTGCAAATGACACTATTCTGGTGTTACCCAAGCAAAATAAGAATTTCTCTTTCATCATAATGAAAGTATTAATATATGAGATAGTAACAGTTTTAAAAAAATAAAATAACAATAATTTAAAAGAATCACTGAAGCTTTGCCTATCAACATAGTTCCAAATCTTTACTGAATGTATTTGCCTTAAAGATTTACTTACTTACTTACTTACTTACTTACTTACTTACTTACTTATTTACTTTATTATACTGCATGATGGTGCAGTGGTTAGAATGCAGTATTGCTGGCTAATTCTGCTGATTGCCAGCAGTTCGAACCTGACCTGTTAAAGTTTTCCATCTTTCTGAGGTCGGCAAAATGAGGATCCAGATTGTTGAGGGCAATATACTGACTCTTTAAACCACTTAGAGAGGACAGTAAAGCACTATGAAGTGGTATATAAGTCAAATTGCTATTGCTATTTAATGTTATTTATAGAATTGCTCATCTCATAGCCATGGCTCTGTATGGCATGCAGAAATAAAACCATTGAAAAAATATATAATCCATGGTTCAAACAATGATTCCAGAAGAAGCTATATTATCAACATGACTCATCTAACTTTCTGGTCCAAATGCCTGGAGAACATCCCAGTTTTCAGTATCTTATGAAATACTAAGAGATTCTTGACCATCTGATCTCCGTGCGGGATGCTTTCCCACAGATTGGACATAGTAATGCAGGTATGGACTTCAACAAGAAGGCATTGTTTGATGGAAGGGACCTGGAGCATGCCTTTCCTGCTAGTTCCTAATGAAACTGGCCAAAACATTAATTAATTTTGAAATTAATACATTAATGGTATTACACCCAATTCCTTTAGCAAAAAAAGTGACTATGTCTAAGGATTATTGGATGAAATGTGACAACACTGAAAGAAACTACCATCTCTAATAAGATTGCCCAGGCAGCCAACAATTTTGAAAAATCAGTTTTAGGGAGATAAATAAGGGCTGTATTGTTTGTTTTACAGTTTCTTGAATAAGAAAATGCAAATTACAAATAAAAAAAGATTTTTGCAAGTGAGAGAAAAAAAAATGAAAAATAGCAAGTCTTCAAGAAATGTCTGTGTTACAGTTGAAATGATGAAAGCTGGTAGTCACAGTTTACACAAGTTACTAGTAAAACTATACTCAAGGTGACCATCAGCCTCCCGCTGATCTGTGCGTTCCTACAGGGTGGGCCTTCTTGGGGTTCCATTGTCTGGACGGTGTCGTCTGGCAGCCCCAAGAGTTTGAGACTTTTCTGTGGGGGCACTCTCCCTTTGGAACGAATTGCCCCCAGAGATCTGGACCACCACAGATCTATGGACCTTCCGGCGTGCATTAAAAACCTATTTGTTCCAACAGGCCGGTCTGGCCTAGTAGTATTAGTTGGGGGTTTTAAATCAGTTTTAAATTTTAATCTTTAATCGTTTTAAATTTTAAATTTCTAATTTTCACAT
>JAEANM010026682.1:0-10686 GCA_017656035.1 Myanophis thanlyinensis | reverse complement strand
AAGGCCGCCCAGCAATCTGTCCACTGCATCTGGGGTAACAGAGTCAAACTCATCCCAGAGAATCTCACCCAAGACCGCCCCCCCCTCCCCCTCCAGAGAAGCCCAGTTGGAGTCCAGCCCTCCCCGAATCTGAGCGATTTTGTCTTGCAGTAAACAATGCCTCTGACTTTCATAAGCAGGTCGTCAACCACTAAAAACTGGGATTTTTGTTGTCATGCCCCAGCATATTACTTTTATATACTGTTGTTGCTCTCTAGCCCCATCTGGTACCAGAGGGACAGATATGCCCTAACATACAATCTTTATATACTGTTGTTGCACTCTAGCCCCATTTAGTGGCCGGAGAGACAAAATACCAAGTATATTGGTTGAAGATGACCCAATCTACTTACCCATCAGCCCGCACCAAATAAACCAAATACGCGCTGGGAAACCACACTCCATTTTCCTTTAGTTTTGGAGAAAGCAGAAGCACAAAGAAGAATCCATCTTAATCTGTGGCACATGGTCATCCAAGGACAAATCCATCCCCCACACAGAGCATCACTGGTGAGATCTAAATTGCTTATATTTATTAATTGTTATGTTAAGCATTTGAACTGCAAAACATCCAACCCGTGAACCTCTCCCCTCCCCCCTCAGAATGGCAGCATTCCAACTGGAACCTGACATGCTGCCCACCTTAAAAGAAGGAGATCTATAACTGGAAGAGGAAAAAGGGGAAGAGTAGGGTAAGCAAAGAAAGGTTATAATTACTTTGGTTTGTCAGGATCTTGACTATGAAAGCATTTAAGTAACTTAAGGGCTTTTACATGACATTTATCAACCCACTCATTTTGGGAACTAGAAAACTCCTTTCATGCCACTAAGTATTGAACCTTTCCCTGTGTGTGCCAAGAATCTCCTTAATTTCAAAATGCTGTCCCCCTTCTATCAATAAACAAACAAACAAACAAACAATTCAGGAACAGGAGGAGATTGTGGCCTTGTTTTCAAGTTTTAACAAGCTGTAGTAAAAGACAGGGTGAACTCTTTTTAGCAACTTTGGTGATTCCAGTTCTACTGTAACTGGATTTATGATATGTTTGATGGGAAAGGGGCTCATAAACTTAGGGCCTAATTCTTTAGAGGGTTGTAAGGATTGGAGGAATCATGTGGACAAATATACATACTCCCCAATTTTAAAGTCGTTAGGTTCAAGCCTTTTTTTAATCAGCCTGGACTTTGGAAGCATTCCTAGCTTCAGTGAGAGCCTTTCATACAATGGGCCAGGTGCTGTGCATCTTGTTGTTGTAGGCCAGCTAAGCAAACAACAGGAGGTCGCTCTAGTTGTTGATACTTGATGACCAAGTTGGATCATTCAATTCTGCTGTTAGTCTGAGGATTGTGACTAGAACTTAGTCCTTGTTTGGTACCAAATAAGTCCAAACAGCACCTCCAAAATTTGGAAGTGAATTGAATCCTCCTTGTTGGAAATTGTTCGCTGTGAGCACCATGTAATCAAGAGATGTGGTATAGGGACATCTTTGCTAGTCCTTTAGCCATGGAAATCTTTTTGCATGGGATAAGGTGGACCTGTTTAGAAAATAATTACATCCCAAATTATTGTGTTCCCTGAGCTTTCAGGGAATTCTGTGATAAAGTCCATAGAAATCTCTGTCCAAGGTGCTGAAGGCTCAGCTACCATTTGGAGGAAGCCTGGTATCTTCCCTTGCCTTTACTTTGCTGACACACAAACAGGACAGCTGGAGACTGTCAGCTTTCAATGTCCTTTTTGAGGGTAGACCACAAAAATTGTCTTTTTATGAGATGTAAAGATTTTACAAATCCAAAATGTCCCGCCTGTTTGGCATCATGGCATAACTTTAAGTTTTTGACCGGCAGGCACATACAGCTTGGCCCCTACCCAAGCCAGTCCATCCTGAATGGGACAAACATTTTTAAGGGTATTAAACCAGGTGTCATCCTTTAGAGTGACCTTAAAAGCAGCTTCTGTGGCCCCATCCACAGGAGATTTTTCTTTTCCATATGCTCTCATGGTCACTTGGGCTGCCAACTGGTGTGATGGGAGCATAGGTTTGAGGGTTTCTATTTTAGAGCTGTTGTACTGGAGCATCCTTGACAAAGCATCAATCAGGATTTTTTTTTCCTCCTGGCAAGTAGTGCAAGTTAAAGTTGAAGTGATGAAAGTATTGGATCCATTGTGGCTGTTTAGATGAGAGTTTCCAAGGGGTTTTCACAGCTTCCAAGTTTTTGTGATTGGTCCAGACCTGGAAAGAGATTTTACTTCCCTCCAAGAAATGCCTCCAGGAAAGGAGTGCCCATCTAACAGCATAGGCTTCTTTTTCCCACACAGCCAAGTGCTGTTAGGTTTCAGTTAATTTTTCAGACATGTACATACAAGGCTGTAACTGTCTGTACTCATTGTTTTGTGTCAGTATAACCCCCAGTTCTAAATCACTGGCATCTGCTTGGATGACAAATGGTTTGTCTGGGTCCGGGTGTTTTAGCACTGGTTTGGCAGAGAAGACCCATTTGAATTTTTTGATGCCACCTGCACTCCATAGTCCATTTCATGGTTGGCTGGGTCTAGGTTTGTCACCCATCTTTCATTTTCAATAAGTTCATGATGGGAAATGCAATTTGTGCAAATGAAGGACTAAACTGTCTGTAAAAAGTAGCAAATCCTAGGAAGCTCTGCAGTTGCTTCCTGATGCAGGGCAGTGCCCATTCCAACACTACCTACTACTGTTACTCTGGATCCATTTTGATCCCTTCGTGGGAAATTTTATACCTTAAGTCAGTGATGGTGAACATTTTAGAGACCAAGTGCCCAAACTGCAAGTCTCTCCTTCTGTCTCTGTCACATGCGTGCAAGCATGAATGTGGCAGAGAGATGAAGAAGAGCTGGCCAGCAGGGAGGCCGGGCATCACAAAATTGGCAGCTTTGCAGAAGGTGAGATCTTTTTCTTTCACAAGAAGTTGCAATTGATTGACTGAAATATTTTTTTAGTCCCACAAACTTCTGTTTCCCTGCAAATGACAGCGAGAAATGTGTCAGAGAAACACAGTAGAGCCAAGCTTGGATGATGGTGCACATACCCACAGAGAGGGCTCTGAGTGCCACCTCTGGCATGCATGCCATAGGTTCACCACCACTGGCCTAAGTTGTCAGTTTTGTCCTAATGAAACTAGCCAAATATTTTGATAGTTTGGCATACAACTTAGCAACATGAAGCTTCTATAGGACAGTTCTAACTAGTTTTATATGTTCAGCTTTTGTTTCTAAGTAAATCAAAACATCACCAAGATACACTGGTGCCCCTTTGTACAGATGTTCATGCAGGACCTCATTTATATGTTGCATGAATAATGTGAGTGCCCTTGCAGTCCAAATGGAACATTCTAAATTGGAAACAGCCAAGTAGGCAGTTGAAAGCAGTTTGCTACTCATCTCCTTCTTTGATTCTAATGTGGTAGTATGCCTTCCACAAATCCAACTTTGTGAAAAAAATCCTCCCCTTCTCCAAATGGGCCAGCATGTATTTCATAAGGGGAAGGGGGTATATACACACAAACAGCATTCAGACATCTATAATCTACATAGAGATGCAAAGACCCATCCTTTTTGTTCTCTAAATAGGACTGGGGCAGCCATTTGGGGCCTGGCTGGTTGGATAAACCCAGAGCTAGGTTTTTACCAATGAATGCATGAAGCTCATCTAATTCCCTGGGAGACATTGAGTAGACCTTTGATTTAGGTAACTTGGCTCCTGGAACAATTTTGATGGCACAGTCTATTGGTGATGGGGAGGGAGTTCATCCAACCCCTTTTCACTGAAGACATCCCTCAGGTCCCAGTACTTCCTTGAGATGACCAATAGAACTCCCTTAGTTAAACATTCTCAGAAGTGCTGAGCATCTGGTGGGAATTTTAATAGTCTCTTTCTCCAGTCCACCCATTATTTCAACCAGGCTAGTCCCAGGACTTCTTGGGAGTCTTCAAAGAGCTGCACTGTCTCCCAGTCTCAGGACATTCCCTGCCCTCTCTGTGGGGTCCCCGCTGTTGTTGCTGCTCCTACCAGGATGGCTGTTACTGTTGCCATGGTATCCAGGATGATGTTTTCCCATCTCCCTCCTCCAGCTGGTTCTGATGTCATAGCCCCCTGAGAGGCAAGCCAGGGACTCTCATGACTTCAAATTTTGAAACACATCCACCATGAATCGCATGGCTTGTCTCATGAGATCAGCATGGGTGGGTTCATCCCTTTCCTCATCTTCCTCATCCTCCAGTGCTTCCAGCTCCTCCTTCCATCCTTTCCAGTGACTGCCTAGGGTAAGGGTGACTCACTTTGTCCTCCCTTCCCAGTTGTCCTTCTTCCCAATGCCTATGGACCATCTAGGGTTGGCTGAGTCTCCTAGGCTGGCAGCTTCCTCCATCCATCCAATGTCTGACTGAAGCTTGGCAGAGGCTCCACCCCAGCATTTGGTTTCTTCTTGATCACTGCCTTGTCTTGACATCATTTGCATAGTCTCCATAGTAGGTCAGATGCTTCTCTGGGTGAGCAGTTTGCAGACTCTGCCTAATGTAAAGACCTGCCTCAGCTATCTTCTCAAGATAGTAAAATTCTTGAAGTGGTTTGCATTTCAAAAGGAATTTTTATTGAGAAATAGTGATTGCAGAGAAGTCAGGTGGAGTCTGAAATCCATGTGTGAAGTGATAGGCTAACTCTCTCCTAGGAGCTCCCACGCTACATCCTTCCTGCGTGAGCTGCACTGGCTTCCTGTGGCCTTCAAGGTGTTGGTGCTTACCTTTAAAGTGCTCCATGGTTCGGGACCCGGGTACTTACGGGACCGCCTGTTGCCGCCATCAGCCTCCAGCCGACCGGTGCGTTCCCATAGGGCTGGCCTCCTTGGGGTTCCATCGTCAGGGCAATGTCGCCTAGCAGCCCCAAGGGTACGGGCCTTCTTAGGGCGGTGCCTTCACTCTGGAATGAACTCCCCCCAGAGATTCGTACTCTTACGGATCTCCGGTGCTTCTGACATGCCCTGAAGACCCATCTATTTCAACGAGCCGGCCAGGCCTGACACCTGAGGGTTTTAAATTTAAATTTTAAATTTAATTTTATATTTAAATTTATTTAATTGTTTTAATACTATTTTAAATGGATTTTAAAGTAATTTTAAATTTACCTTTTTTTAATTGACCAGCCACTATTTAATTATTTTAATTGGTTTTTATGGAGTGAATTGTGTATGTGTATTTTATTGGCTGTAAACTGCCCCAAGTCCCTAGGGAGAGGGGGTGGTATACAAATCATGAAAATAAATAAATAAATAAATAAACTTTCCCCTTCAACCCCCACCCCCATACCCCATGTCCAATAAAACGCTGCAAAGGTGTTTTGGAAACTCCACAGTGAGATGGTGAGAAGAGGTCGTCCTTGGAATGCCGCAGCCTCAAATACTAGGCTGGAACTGGTTGAGAGGGAGCCTGTGCAGATGGCTGATTCTTCCCCCTCAAACTCCCAAGCAGTTACAGCAAAAGTGGAAACTTTTTAACTGCATTGACCATTAGGAGTCACCATTTGACCATTTGCACCCTTGCTTGCCATCATCAGACATGGATAACTGTGTAATTATATATGGTTCATAAAATAATTCCTGATAAAGCTTTTGAACCCTGTAGCATCTTGCCACCCATGTATCATGATTCCTAATAAGGAATAAATTTATGATGTGGTATAAACATACTGAGCTTTTGAAAAGTAAACAAAAACAAATATGGTATACACGAGACTCACAGACATCTTACAAATTTTAGGGAAAAACTAAAATCCCTATCAGCCTTGTTGTGGAATTTTTCTGAGGATAAACATACAAATTGGTATAGATTTGTTCTGTCCAGTTTACAGAATAATAGAGTTGGAAGGGATCTTGGAAATCTGCCGGTCCAACCCCTGCTCAAGCAGGAGAACTTCTACCATTCCAGACAAATGGTTGCCCAATCTCTTCTTAAAAACCTCCAGTGGTGGAGCACCCACAACTTCTGGAATCAAGCTGTTCTACTGGTTAATTGTTTTCAATTACAGGAAATCTCTCCTTAGTTCTGGTTTGCTTCTCTTGATTAGTTTTTTATCTATTGCTTCTTGTCCTGACTTTCAACAGAGATCTATTGCAGTAAAATTTCCAGCCAAATATAAGGAAGAAATGCCATTTCTTTTTACCAAGTTTAATCACAGACCGAAAACTCTAAATAACTTTGTGTTTAATTCCCCTTTGCTGTGTCTCCTGGAGTCTTGCTCACCCTGCTTTTGTTGATAAACCAAGGTGTGCATCAAAAGCACTAATGTATATAAGCTGTTCTTTTTTTCTTGATGAGCATGGCTCACAAAGGATCAAATTCATCTGAAAGGAATTGTTAAAAGGGGAAGGGAGGAGAGAAAAAACTGGACAAAGGCAGAAAAGTGTTTGTGCAGGAAGAAAATTTAAATCCCTGCCTTTTCTAAATCCTTCCCCAAGGTGATATGATCGGTCCAACAGCTAATTGACCCTGTTCAAGGATCTTGTAGCTTGCTGGGCTTCACAAGCAGGGGGTACAATTTCATTAGCAGGGAAACAAGTGCCTTATACTGTTCTTTATCTTGTGCTACAGTTATGACCCCAGAAATGACCCGTTCTGATTATAATTGCTGTTATTAAAACTATAAAGTATATAGCCATTAAAAATCAAGAGAATTTCAAAATAAAACCCAACCTTTGCTTCTCTAATAGTTCTATCACTGTTTTCAGCTCTCTCACGATTCCTGACCGCCCCCCCCCCCAAACCCTCCTCCCCCTAACACCTCAACATAGTAAGAAGTATCACAGCCAGGGACAAATGGTCCCTTAAATCAGGACTGCCTTACTTTGAGTATTGTTTTATGTTGCTGTTTAGGAATAGGTAAAGTGTTCTAAGTACAAGTTGATTGTGAAAACACAAAAGGAATTTTGAAAACAAATAATCCTGATACAGAAGACCTAAATAGGATAGGGTCAAAAAGTAGGAGTGGGGCATTTGATATTGTAGAGTATAATTCCTTTTATTCTTTTAATCTTCATCAGCAAGAATAATATCCAAGATTATTCAAGTCAGTTTGGGATATTCAGTTCTAGCAACTGTCAAAAATGTGTGTGTGGGTGTGTGTTTTGTCAGTCACTCAGGCTAGCTAGCTAGCTTCTAATATCTATGTTTCTACATTTGGACCCATCAGATTTCTGCAGCCAAGTTTAATATATCTAATGTCAAAAAACTAAACAGATTTGGATCAGATTAGAGCTTTAATGGAAGGCATCAAGGAATCCCAAGTCTGAACTCTAGGCTGGGAAATTGGAAAAGAAATTCCCAAAAGACAAGAGTAAATTTCTTCCATGTTATGACCGTGAAATCCAGAAACACAGAAACCAGAACTCTAAGCAGAGTTTACTTTAACATTATTTCATACCTATCAGCAACAGTTATAGCAAACTTAAGCAAAAAGGCCATATTGCAAATTACTTAAACTTATGTGAATGTAGTATTTTTCTGCTAACCAATTGCATTATGTTTTTAATATCGGGTGATCTATTTGATAGTAACATCTCTAGAGAACTAGAGGGAAGCAATAGATAGTGATTGGAATAATTTGTGTGGAATGCAATGAATGCATCCCTGAGCTTTTAGATGGAGAGAACAAAGAAGCTTCCAGTGGGTAAAGACCTAAATGGAAAAATAAAATACAGAATAGTGCAATGTTGGCTTCAGTAGTATTATAGTTATCCCAGCATGGTCCCCGTAGAAATGGAGGGATACAGTTCCTAGAGGTTTTTGGTTATAGAATGTAATAGTCTGTGAGAATGACATTGGGAGACAGAAGGAAGAAACTCAGACTGGACTACCAAGGTATAAAATGTATCTCAGCCCAAAAAAGGAGAAAGAGCATGGGAATGTTTTAGAAGGGAATTTCCCAAGTTTTCCAGAGAGTAAAAGAAAAGCATGGAATGAAAGCTTCCAGTCTTGCAAGATTCTATTAATATTAAGCTAACAATAAGAATAGAGCCACTACTCCTGGTTGTACTTCTTACTTGGATTATTCTGATGGGCTAACATAGTGCTAGGGAACTCTGGCAGTTGTAATTCCAATATATCTGGAAGGTGCCATTTAGGGAGATAACTGAATTGATGTGAAGTAAAGAAGTCAAACCAGCATGCTGCTTGTTTAAATAAAGAACAATTTGGAAAAACTCCATGTGTTGATCAGACTTCAGGTCAGTTATTCTTGAACTTCCCTGGTTTTTCAGGAAGATGGAAAAAGAACTAAAAGTTTTCTCCTGTCTCATAATGGTGTGGCATTTCTGTTATGCTGGTTGTTTTCACAGAAATATACTGTAGCAGGTTGAGTTCACTTATTTCATAATTACTCTATAGAACAAGAAATGGCAGAAGCTAAGCACAGAAATGTAACTGCTGTTCCATTCATTGGATACAAAGGCAAGGCAAGGTCCCTTTAAATGTGTATTTTGTTTTAGGTAGGGGGTAACTTTCAAGGAACAATTAAAGAAACAGCTTGATAACCTCCCCCCCTTCGAGAATAAAGGATGTTATTATATATGTTATATAACGCTCCTTTCCTGAATCATCTACTTTTCAAGAATCCATGAAAATTAACTGTTGATATGAAAATACTTTTGCATTTATCTGTAAAAAAATCTGGCTTTATAGCCCACTCAATTTCATAACAATGGACAATCCTTGACTAAAAACCATTACTATGAAAAAAGTTATGTGTAAAAAAAGCAAGAGTGTTTACAGCTGGCTTTATTGTTTTCATCTTTGAAATTTCTTTTAGGGCAAAATGATCACTACTATAGTCAGCCTAGATTGTCTCCACAGGACAAATGTAGTCTATAAATTATGGATTTAAAATTAATTTATCAGATAATTTTGGCTGATTTATAGGACCATTTTTCCAATAAAATGGAAGGAACCTTGAGTTACAATAGATTCTAATTCTTCTCTGCAAAAATTGAATTGTGATTGGTAAGTTTTACCTGTCAGCTCTTTCTATTGTTTGTCTATAAAGAAGCATATGATTGCCATACATTCTCATAATTGCTTTTCCTTTTCTAATTCTTACTTGAAGTTTGTATATTTGTCAATCACAATAGGTGGCAATGAAAGCAATATCTAAGGAAAATCAACACTTATTTGTTGAAGCTGGAAATATTGACAGTGTGAATTTTTGTTTAATTGGAATTAGTTGCATACTAAAATAATGCTTCTCATTTTCTGACTTGAAAAAGCTTTTCCTGGGCATAGGATTTCACCTGTTTCCATCCTCATCATGCTAATAAGGTTCCTGTTAAAAATTATTTGGCTTACAGTACCCACAATCTCTGACTTAGGCTATACTTGGGAAGTTATATTCTAAAAATATGGAAGCTATCAACTGCTGCCTCTGCTTTGTAATAGTATTTCTATAAGCTTACAGAAAGGAAGGTAACCAGAACCCTAAATTCATGTTTTCACTGAACAAACAATTAAAACTATTCATTTCAATTTTACATATTCCCAGACCTCAGTTCAGTTATGTTTCTGAATTAAACAATAATTTCACAGAAGGTTGTTTGTTTGTTTTTTTGCAGTTTAGGAATTTTGCAATATAACTATCCTTGTGCTAAGAAGTATGACCTTAGCAAATTCTTAGCAAGGTTCTCAAGCTCTAAACCGAACATAGTCTCCCATGTCACATCCCTCTGCTAACCAACATCAAATGAAAGATGTTAAACCTTAAAATTCTGCATAGGAACCGTCTATTTTCAGCCTACTTCTTTTTCCAGTGTATTTTCTTTTTTGTTTCAAAATTTTCAAAACAAACTGTGTATGGAGATTCTCAATCATCCAGGTCATTGTTGTGTCAAAAGTGCTTTTCAAGAGGTAACTGGACTTCTTTAGTTTTTTTGCTTGAAAACATTTCACTTCTCATCCAAGAAGTGACATGTTTTCAAGAAAAAAAAAACTAAGGAAGTCCAGTTACCTTCTGAAAAGCACCTTTGTTTCAACAGAAGATTTACCAGTTGAAGATATTTAAAAAGAGGGCAGGACTAACCTTGATATATAAAAAAGAGATTTTGACAGGTCTAAGTGACAATATCTTATTAACCTTGATTTAGCTTGGAAAAAGTATTTAGATGAAGAACCATATTTGATGAAGAACCCAGGAATTCACTGGCCTACAAGTTATACTTGGATGATAATAATACTTCAAAAAAGCAATGCTACATCAGCACTCTTTTGCAATGGTCATGGATACAAAGTCATTGGATGAATCAAACTCATCTTGAAAAACAAATGTAATTCTGCTGTGGTTTCACTCAGTTCCTTGTTTTGGCCACCAGTTTCCTTCTTTTGACCATTTGTTTAAGTGCACCCTGTAACATACTGACCAAAACAGACTACTAAACTGGCTGCAGTTGGTTCAGAATGCGGCCACGCGGGTAATTATGGGAGCTCCTAGAAGCTCCCATGTAACACCTCTCCTGCGCGAACTGCACTGGCTACCTGTGGCCTTCTGGGTGCAATTCAAGGAGCTGGTTCTCATCTTTAAAGCGCTCCATGGCTTGGGACCCGGGTACTTATGGGACCGCCTGTTGCCACCATCAGCCTCC
>JAEANM010026681.1:0-10687 GCA_017656035.1 Myanophis thanlyinensis | reverse complement strand
TGCTCTGCTCTGCTCTGCTCTGCTCTGCTCTGTTCTGTTCTGTTCTGTTCTAAGGAACTGGCAGTTGCAATTTCACATTGTTGTATAAATGATGATGATAACAACAATGATGACAATAATAATAACAATCCCAAAACAACTTGAGCATTACTTGAACACTATTGGCATTGATAAATTCACCATCAGTCAATTGCAAAAGGCACCTTTACTGAGAACCGCTTCCATCCTGTGACAATATCTGTAATACCATCAAACATCCAAATCTACCTATGCCACGTCCTTGGTAAGGACTCAATAGGTAGACAAAAATGCCAAACCCAGTCTAAGCATCTGGCTGATTGTGCAATGTATAATAATTCTTGAAAATGAGCAAGTCAAGATCCTGTGGGACTTTCAGATCCAAATAGAGAAACATCTGCCCCACACCACCCCTGACATCACTACTGTGTAAAAATGTTAATTGATATTGCAATATTAGGTGATGCACGGATTAAACAGAAACAGGTATAAAAAATAACAAAATATTGTAATTTTCAAATTGAAGGTGAGTGATTATGCAAGAAGAAATCAATGGTTGTACCAATAGTAATAGAAGCCCTTAGACAGTACCCAAAGGACCTCCTGCATACATGGAAATTTTGAACTGATTAGACCTGAATATCTTGACTTTGCAAAAAAAAAAAAAAATCCACCTTACTTGGAACTGTCTATATACTGAGATGCTACCTTAATAGTTCTTAGGTCTTTTGTTAGGACTGTTAAGTTTTTAGCAGTCTCAGACTGTGAATCAAATTGAAGATTAATAACAACAACAACAATAATAGCAGCACCTTATCTCAGGTCCTCAGGAAAAACTCAGTAGGTGGACAAAAATACCAAATCCTGTCTAAGCATCTGGCTGCTTTGTGATCAACCATAATAATATCAGTTCTAAGGCTGGTTGTTGTATCTGCTGTCTTTAATTTGGTCTTTGTATTTAATCTTAGTCTCCTTTTTTCATTGTGTTCCTTGACTTTTATTACTAGAGCATGCATAACATTTGCATTTTTAGTTATCAGAATTGTGTTATCAACATGTTACAGATTATATTTCTTCCTGCAGTTTAAAAAAAATATGTTCAACAACTTGCAATCTAGCTAACCTCAGTATATATTCTGCATGGGTGACAATATTGGTATTTATATATTAATACACAGTTCATTTATTAATGTGGTTATACATTGTGGTTAATAATAGAATACTAGTTTGCTCTATCACCATTTAAAACAACATTCTTCTTATATGAAATACATAGAAACAAAGACATATAGTATGGCTGAAAATTCCAGTGTCTCATAAGAATACATTGCGAACACATTAATTCTAAATATAAATGACTACTGCAACTGAACTATTTTGGTACTGATTATTAAGCCAGGATTGAAATGGGAGGTAGGCATGGAAAATGAAGTTTGCTTAGTTAAAATTTAATTATATTTAATAAAGATGAAGAAGGTAGAGATTCCCCTTGTTCTATGTTTATCATGCAAGTCCAATTTATATGCAGTCATAAATCCTTTGAAATTGACATGCCCTTAATCAAGCCAGAAACTCATCCATCATTAATACGTTGTTTCCCTTCAACAGTGGAGTATCCTTATTTTCTGCCGGGAAGAACATTGAAATATATTTTCCTATCCAGTAAGAATCACTAAATGATGCAGAATCCATTAATTAAGACCCTAAAAACAAATCAGTTTTAAAACAGGTTTCTCACTATAGATTAGATGACAGTTCTAAAAAAGCAACTCTAAAACCACTTGTATTAAGATTATCTTGCATTTAATGAATAACCAAAACAATTCAGTGTATATCTTGCCTTTCTGCACAGAAAACAAAGTTACTAATCATTAAAAGACAAAGCACCTTTGTAAAAAGATTATGAAAGCATGTTTTGCATGTTAATATATTCAAAATGAAAAAAAAAAATCTGTCTAGAAAGAAAAATAAAACTCTACACTTTTCTTAAAGTCAGAATAAAGCAAGTGAATCCCATAGCACGGGGAACAATAGAAAATCTCTTTTATCCATCTGCCTGACAATACTCTCAGAAAGTGAGAGTATTGCAAAGAGAGTTTCTCCTGTTTGATTTAATGTCTGGACAGTTTCATACAGAGTTAGAGAGTTTCTCAGATAGTGAGACTCTGAGTCACATAAGGTTTGAAAGGCTCAAACCAATACATTTAGTTGTCCCTGAGAAACTGTTAGCAGCCAGTATAGAACTTTATTTATATAATGTTTCGTATTTCATTCACCACTTGGCAGTCTAGCAGTTGTAATTTGTACATGTGAACTTTCTCAGACATTCTTCATAGAATGCATTGCACAGTTAAGTACTAAAAGCACAGGTGACAGCTGCCAAATCCAAGTTGCTTAGGAATGGACACAGAATACCAAACATAACAATGGAAACATATCCCATACCCACCCAACCAACTCCTTTTGAGGATCTAAAATATTTAGAGGTCAAACAACTCCCATACCACTGACCTATACTTTTTGAAGGAGAGCAGCCCAAACCATACTCATTAGCAGAACTTCCATTTTATCTGCATTTAATTTCAGTTTATTCTTCCTCATCAAGGCCATCACCAAATTTAGGAATTGTTTAATAAATTTTCCTGGTGTTAGATGACAAGGAGCAATTTTACTTCGAAGCTCTGGATAGCTAATCATGAAATATTTGTGTTCACACAAATAGCCAGCAAGGTGGGACACCGCTGTCAATCCCCCTCACCAGACCCAGGCCCAAACCCATACTATAAATGAAGGACAACCACCGTCCAGAAACCAGACCATGGCTGCTTCAGCTGTTGTACCCCTGACCCCAAAACCAAACAAGCTGACACACAGCAAGAACACAGACCCAGATCTCAAAGTTGAAGCCAGATCAAAACCCAGAACGCTACATCACAATCACCTGTTCAGGATATCACATCAAAAAACTCAGGAAATCACACCACAAGAACTCAAGAATTTGCAACACAGCAAATGACTCAGGAAATCACACCACAAGACCCAGGATGCCACAGCAATAAAGCTCACAAGGTCATCACACAACCCATTGCCCAAGCCGTTAAAACATGGGAGGCTAATGGAAAAAAGATCACTACAAAACAAATGACCCAGGAGTTCACAGCACAAGATCCAGGATATCATCACAACAAAACTCACAAGGCCATCACACAGACCATTATACCAACATTAACTCCATCAGCCAATCAAGGGGCAGCAACCAACTAGCCCAGCACACCAAACCAACAATGGATATACTATTCAATTCATTCAATCCTTTATAGTCAACGCACATGTGTGCAGTGAAATTGAATGAGCCTCCATCAGTACAATCACACAAAGCACAGGACACAAAATACATTCAAATACAGAATACATCTCCAGACTTATAAACAAATCCCTAACTGCTGGAAACTGGCACATTTCCACATACATTTAGAAGTCGGATGGCCCATGGATAGAAGCTATTTTTCAGCCTATTTGTCAGGCTGGCTATGCTTCTATATCTCTTGCCCGATGGTAGAAGTATGAAGTTCTGTCCCGGGTGAGATTCATCCCTGAGGATTTTTCTCACTCTGTTGAGACAGCGGGATCTGGCTATTTCCTCCAGTGGGGTTATGGGGCAGCCCATGCTATTTTGTGCTGTGCTCATCACCCTAGTGATTACTGTTATTACTGTTATTATTACTGCATTACTACTAGTGCATTATAATTCCCTGCCTACAAACTTTCTGTTTAATGCACTTATGCAATCATAAAAGTTCCCGGTATGCTTAAAAGAAGCAACAAGAGATGTGGAACATAGTTTTCATTTGCAACAAGTTATTTTGGATTTATGTTTTGATCCCATGCATTGCGATCTTCAGAAAGGTCACCGGAAGAGGATGTATACTTTTCAGTAGTTGTATTCATAGCTGAATGGACTTAAAAGAAATATTAAATAACTTCATGGTATCTATGCTTTGTGATTCTACAAGGTTCTCTGTCTTTCTATGCTTAATATCAGTGTGAAACTATAGGTAGAATTATTCACAATTTAATTATTAATGTATAATTTTCAATTATATTTTTATGGTAATAGTAAAAATTAATTCTGGATCACAGGAATTGTTTTGATGAGGAAACACTACAAGTGAATATGGGCAATTTGTCTGCCCAAGTGAATTATGTTTAATCTGTTTTTATAAGATTGAGTTCATCCTAGAGGACTAGATTGTTTAGTGTTGCACATCAGTCTCTGTCACTAAAGTAAAAAGGACCTCAGTGACTCAAATTATCTTATATCATTTTAGGATGGAACTGCCAGCTATGAACTTATCAGATAGGACACTCCCTCCAAAAAAGCATTGATATATCACAATCCACAAACACTAAGCTTATAGAATTTCCTTTGGCAATACAATATCTTAGTGTTAAAAATGAATTTTACCCCCAGTGTCTCTTTCATGTAACTGTATAAACTCTCTTTCTCAATTCTGGGATTGGAATTATGTTAGGCTTTTTATACTTCTAATGCAAGTGATACTGCCTAAACTACACATTAGATTAAACCAATAGACTAATTAGCTTAATTAATGTAAATTAATTTTAAATAGCAAGTGCTTGTGATAAAACCATTATGCTTAAATGTTTATTCTAAAAATAATTTCAGTAAACAGTATAACTAAAATAGCATTATATATCTCTAGATTCCAATATATTTTTAACAATGTTTTGTTCTGGACAGCCTACAAGAGAAACCAAGCATGGACAGGACAGACTCAAATACTGTTAAAAATAATTACTGGAGGCCTTGGAAAAACTACAAAATGTTTGCAAGAGCCATAATCAAGAAAGAAATATAGTATAATAGGACATGATTATGATGGGTTATGTTAGATTTGGGGTAATGGATCCAATATGGTTTGGGAGACACCAAAGTTGCCTGAAAGGATGGTCAGAAAAACTATTAACATGGCATTTTATAAGAGGAATGAAGCCTTTCCACATTTCTTATTTTTTACTTAGCAATATGAAATAGATCCTCAATTTGTTTCCATTATCTTACATAAATATACAGCAGTGATATAGCATTCGGACAACAGAAACACATTACTGTAAACTTACTGGATTTCCTTTGGCAATCCAATTGCTTAAAATTGAAAATGATCTCCAGTTTTTCTCTCCTATTGCCATATAATCAGAGAACATGACTTTGTCTCAGGTTAAGCTCTGAAGAAATTCTCCACGACTGGGAATTATAGATACAATATAATAGAGATTTAGCAGTATTACATTGGATGGGTCCTAATCACTTTCTCTGTTAGAAGAAATACACATCTCTGAGGATCCTTTTGAAAGATACAAGGAAATTCCTTCTAGCACTAAAATGTGGTGGAACTGGGAATCCCCATAGCAGTCTTTTTCCGGAGTATCATAATAGAGCATCTCTGGTTCAGCTCTGCTTCAGACGTCCTGCAAACCAGCCATGTTCATAATCTTGCTATGCTAACATTTGTATATCCATGTTTTATTAAATAAGCCATACATTGTTCCAACAAGATGCTACTGTGGTAAAACAGTGGCTTATGGATTATAATAACTGTTTCATATTCAGGATACTGAATATGACACCAGACCAAAATTTCTTGCTTTGCTATCTAATTATACACTCTTTATTGAGAGAAGCAAAGCAAAGCAAAGCAAAAGCAGAGCTAAGCTATTGGAAGTTGCAATCTTTTAGGTGGACATTTGAAATAAATTCACTTCTTAAATAATCCTAGAAAGCTTGCTAAACATACTTTTGTCTGTGACCAGACTAATCTCTACCATTTTGCTCATATTCTCCTTCGTTGGGAAGTAAATATTATGATTTCAGTAAGCCTCTGAGTAAAGGACCTGAAAGCTATCATCTGCTCTTTGTCTGCAGTCTGAATGGATGGAACTGTAAATGTCTGAAAGAATCTTCAGTTCGATGCTTTTATGTGAATCATTTGCAGAATGTAAAGCTACCTTGCTTCAGTGCTTAGGACAGTGATGGCGAACCTATGGCATGCATGCCAGAGGTGGTACTCAGAGCCCTCTCTGTGGGCACTCGTGGCGTCATCCTTGCTCAGCCCCACTGCATTACTTCATGGCATTTCTCACCATCATTTGCAGGGAAACAGAAGTTTGTAGAACAAAAAAAAAGGTTAAGTCAATCAATTCCAACTTCTCACGAAATAAGAAAAACTCACTTCCTGGATGTCAGTTGCTTTTCCTGCAGAACTGTGATGTTGTGATGCCCTGCCTCACCACTGGCCAGCTGGTCTTCGGTTTCTCTGGCACACACATGAGACTTGCAGTTTGGGCACTTGGTCTCTAAAAGGTTCACCATCACTGACTTAGGAAGACCACACTTTTCAAATCATGGTGTGTGTGTGTGTGTTATATCATAACCATATGGCAAAGATTTGGAACTAATATGTACAGCACAAAAATGCCATTTGGCAATGTAATTTGTCTCTAACAAATACTATGATGATTAAGTATTTGAAAATAGCAGTAAGAGGAAATTTGGATTTAATCAAGAAATGTGAAGTTATACTCTGAACATGAAACATTCTAGACAATAGTTCTGAGGCTTATTAAATGGCAACATACTTTGCACTTTTGCTTTTTAAAAAATAAACCCAAGAACAAAGCAGATGTCTGAACAATAAATTATAATATTTATAAATTGTCAAATTTCAGAACAACAGATTTAGTAATACCCTAAGCCAGGGGTGGTGAACCTTTTACTTACCGAGTGCCAAAAAGTTCATGCTTTGCGCATGCCATCCGCACTTATGAGCGGCTCCTCCATGTACAATTGCACAATCTGTGCATGCATGCAGCTTTTGCAAGTTCAATGCATGTGTGCTGCACACAGGCACTCATGCACACATGAGCAATCGCATGTGCATGTGCAGGAGAGCTCCAAAGACCGGCTGGATTTTCTGCTGCAATCGTGCACATGCACAGTGGATGCCCAAAGACTGGCTGGGTCTCTGCAATCATGCATGCATTCATGTGCAATCACATGTGCATGCTCAGCTGGAGGTAAGTTGGCCGACAGCTTGTGTGCCCAGTAAGATGGCTCTGCATGCCACCTGTGGCACCTGTGCCATAGGTTCGCGATCATGACCCTAAGCTATAATGTGATTGATTACCTTATATTACTTTAGGCTGGAACTTCCAATTACAAACTTAGTTTAGTTGTAATGATTCATTCTTTCATTAATTTTATTATTGTATTTCAAAATAACACTTAGTATTACCCTAAGCCATAATTGATTATTTTATATCACTTTAGGCTGGAACTTCCAATAATGAATTATGATTTAGTTTTGGATTAGTACAGAGGGTAAACCCAGCCATTTCATTTTTTACAGGAATCTGTTACTAGCCAGGATGATACCAAAACGACAAAATATGCATTGTGATAACCTAATGTAAGCTCTGCTTTTTTGATATTCCAACATATGTCTTCTCCATGCTTTCCCCAACACTTGTGATTTATTGGAATGCAAGTGGCAGTTTCAACATATGTAGATAACAATCCAATGATGGTAAGACTAAACAGAGGAATTCCTGGATTGAACAGGTGGAGATTTAGCAAATTATTGTTTTTATTACAAGAGGATATTAAATTGAAACGTCAACAGAAATTAAATAATTTCTTCCAGTTCAATTTAAATTCTGATTTTTTTTTTCTCCTGCACTATGGAAGTCAAGTGAAACATTCATGAGAGATTTGCTTATTTCTCTAGCATGAAGTGGAAATAAATCTATAGAAAAACAGAAACATACACTTTTTGATGATTTGAAACACTAAGAAGAACTAAGCCATAAAGTCACCACAATATTAGCTTTGTAGCAAAGCATGAAAACAATAAGAAAAATTGACTTAGTGAAAGGAAATTACATTTATAAGCATTCGAATTTTACCAGACAAAAATACTTAAAAAAAAAAAAAACAATAACCCAGGTGAATTACTAGCTTACCAATTGTTTAAGAAACAAAATAATTATTGCAACTTTTGTGAAAAAACTAAACATACCTCTATGGTAAAGGATGTGGTGCAGTATCTGCAGAACCTATGAGAACGAGGTGGCTTGCTCCAAATTTTATATTGTATTGTGACAACAGCACCTTAATGTGGATTTCAGAATACATTATGTCCCCACAAACGCTATAACTTTGATATAAGAGACAGCTCTCCCAGAAGGGCTGCATTGATATATCCGACCTAATACAAAAGGATATAAGCAGGATGTAAGATATCACATTAATTAAGTAACTTAGTGGCCATTTGGGATAAATATAAGACACGATTAAGTCCTAGTTTTTCCTTATCTTGTTTTGTGATGTCTGTTTTATGAAGTTGAAGATACTTTTAAAAATTGGTCAGTCTAAAGACAGTAGAGGTAGCCCTCAACTTAGGACCACAACTGAGCCCCAAATTTTTGATTTTAATTGAGACATTTGTTCAGTGAATTTTGCCCCAATTTGCCACCTTTCTTGCCACACTTGTTAAGTAAATGACTGCTGTTGATAAGCTGGCAACTTGGTTGTTAAGCGAATCTGGCTTCCCCATTGATTTTTCTTGTAAAAAAAAAAAAATCGCAAAAGTTGATCACATGATGACCATGGGACGCAGAAACGGTCATAAGTATGAACCAGTTGCCAAGCATCTAAATTTTGATCACGTGATCATGGGGTCACTGCAAAGATTGTGTGAAAAATGGTCATAAGTCACTTTTTTCAGTGCCGTTGTAACTTTGAACAATCATTAAATGAAGTGTTATAAGTTGAGGACTACCTGTATTGTAGGTAGATTGCAACATTTAGTATCATCAGATAATTAGCATTGCAATTAAAGAACTATAGAAACAAGGGGAACATAGAAGGATTCAACTGAATCTGAAATTTCTGAAAATCAACAGTATTACTTGCAACATTGAACATCCCTGATATACTATTTCCACCACTATTGAAGTATGATTTTAAATTTGAGACAAACTAAAGACTGTATGATTACATGGATATAGCAGTTAAGCATATTTATAATATGCAACAGTGAGAATTTCAGTGGAAGAAAAAAATATTAAATTTACTTCAAGTATCAGACAAAATGGTATGTTTTATTACTAACATGTATTCCAGTCTTGATTGCCAAAATGAATAATTATTTCTCTATAAAATGCTGAATTGCTTTTTTCATAAATGGGGGCAATATTTTAAAGCCCCAAAGTACTGGAAAATGACTAATAGAAGGGAACAGATTGCTCTGGACTTTGACCCAGATTCAGAGTATATCAAAGTAATCTCTCAGATTTGCTCAAAAGCCTACATTTAAATCATGATTATCTTCAACTTTCATTTTCCCACTAGGTAGACCAATCTTCTCTCTAACCTGCTATTCTCCCCACACCGAGAAGTGTATTTTCAACACATCTCAAAAGAAGTACAAGTAGATGGCATGGCAATATTTACCATAACAAATAATAGACTTTAGGATGATAATTTACATTTCTTCAGCTTGCCATGACCCTATCCATTCTAGGTTTATATGCAAACCATGAATTAAAAAGAAGCCTATGACACTTGTGTTAATTAACAATGTAAATTATAAACATTATAGTGTTTATGTGGCAGCAGTATTTAAAGGACTACTTTGAAATAAATCCTTTTCTATCTCACATAACAGGTAGCTAATGCATTATATTAGGCAAGAGTCATGTAGGCATTAGCATATTAGCCAATTTCTTTTTCCTTAATTTTGTTTGCTTATGCTGCAAACAATGTCTTGTTTGTCGGGAAGGACTTTGAAGAACTGAATTATTTAACTAGTTCATTTGTTTGGAAGTGGAAAGCAACCCTCAATGGATGGCCAATATCCCAGAATGAGGAAGACCAGTGTTCCAATTGCAAATTCATATTAATATTTCCTAACCTACCAGGGCTAAAAAAAAGACCCTACATAACTCTTAATTCCCACAGCACTGTCATTTCTCATCTTTTTTCATCTTTCCTACTATCTTCTCTTAATGGTTTCTTATGATTTATCAATTATTGTTTGTAACTTATGATTAATGAGTGTAATTATGATTAGGACCCATGACCTATTGCTTGCTGTTTATATGTCCATTGTGAGCTTATGCACTGGAGACAAATTCCTTGTATCTCTGATCCCACTTGGCCAGTAAAGAATTCTATTCTGTTCTGTTCCATTCTTATTCTACTCAGACCTGGTGTGTGTGTGTGTGTATGTGTATGTGCATGTAGGCTTGAATTTTTGCCCCATGACCACTTGGAAAGGGGTGAAATTGGTGCCTAGCCTAGGTATTTCCTGTGGTTAGGGATTTGTTTGTAAGTCTGGAGATGTATTCTGTGTTTCCGTGCTTTGTGTGATTGTACTGATGGAGGCTCATTCAATTTCACTGCACACATGTTGTGCATTGACAATACAGGATTGAATTGAATTGAACACAGTCTAGTTCGGGGGTCTGCAACCCGCGGCTCCAGAGCCGCATGTGGCTCTTTTGAAGCTTTACCGCAGCTCCGACAGCAGGGCCGACAATGTCCGGTGTTCACTCTTTTTCGTAGGTCTGTGCGGGGGAAAGAGAAGGT